>JBBBDQ010000549.1:0-117500 GCA_037127315.1 Ascarosepion bandense | reverse complement strand
TAGTCTAACCCATTGATTTCTACAACTCCCACACCACTTAACTGGCTGGATATGGTAAAAACTGTGTTGTTTGTGAATTTTAAAATTTGTATATATAATGATTCCTAACAGAAAAATATTTCACTGCCTGATAAGGTATTAGCAGGTAGTACCGAAATACAACACCACTTGTGTTTCAGTCAAATATTTTTATCATAAAAAGCTTATCATAAAAATATTACTATATATATATATATATATATATATGTGTGTGTGTGTGTGTGTGTGTGTGTGTGTGTGTGTAGTAATATTTTTATTATATATATATATATATATATATATATATATATATATATATATATATTATATTAGAAGATGCACAATTTTTTTTTATATACATATCCACTAAAAATTGTACATTTTGTTTCGACTTCCAATGTCTCATTAGGTGGTGTGGAATCGAATGGAAGACCTCTTTTCTTATATTTGGGATTTGTGTGTGGGATGTTGGCGGGGGTTAACGATAAGGGAATAAGTCTTGTAAATTGTCCGTTAGAATTTTGAAGAAAGTGGAGTAGGTAGGGGATATATCCCCTACCTACCCAGCTTTCTTCAAAATTCTAAGAAAAGAGGTCTTGCATTCCTTTCCACACCATCTGATGAGACATTGGAAGTCGAATGTCGAAACAAAATGTACAATTTGTAGTGGATATATATATATCAAAAATGTGTACATGTTCTAAAATATAATTTATAATAAATAATTACAGCTCTATATTATATAGCGAGCACTGTTTTAAATTAATGTTTTGGATGTTGTAAATTTTTCTTCGTTCCTTATTCACTCGGATATATATATATATATATATATAATCATTTCACCCCGAGCAAGGCATTCCACTGCTACTATTGCGCAGGGGGTTACACAGGGGAAAGTGATGAGAAAGAGTGGCTAGATATAGGAAATGTCAGAAGGAGGGTGATAGACGGGTAAGGATACCGATGATGAGTGTTGGGTAGATAGGAAGAGTGTTTGAGTGAATGGATGTGAGTTAGTGTGTTCGGAGGTGTCAATTGACCTTATGTTTGCACAACGACTTAGATTCTTTCGTCATACACAGGAACACAACTGATCATACCTTTGATATTAAAAATGTCTCCCTAATTAATAAAGAACTTAACTTACGTCGAGATTACTTTGGCGGATTATTTATAAACATTTTATTAACTAAAAAACACATTAGAACAATATATTGTATCGCCAGCCTTTACTGAATCCATTCTCAAAGAAGCGATCATGTCTATCTAAAACAAACGGTATGTACATACAAACGTTCCTAAACTACCTTGCGAAAAACAACAAATATAACGTCTACAACTAATATTAATACTACTATTATTGTTAAGATTACACACACACACACTATTATCATCTAATCTCAACAAAGACAAACTATAATTTTTATTCAATTACATATATATATATATATATATATATATATATAGCAATATTTACGTTTTATTATGTAGGCTTGGAATTAATTTAATTTTTAAACTTGGAAAGGATGCGTCGTCTCTCCTTGAATTCGAAACGCCACAAATTACACTGACGTTTGTTTAACAAGTCAAATGCATGTGAAACACGATCAACCAATAAAAACCAAACAACACAAAAGTAAAAGGATCAGAAATTATTTTTTTCTTTTTCTCCATATCTCATTCTCATCTATCTTTAATAAAAGTGAAATATGTTGTAAACAGATCTTTATTAAAAAAAATATATAAATATTTAAAGACCAAGATTTTCATGTTCAGCAAAGTACCCACGCATCCCCCAAAGGCAGAGTTCTTTGGGGGAAATGCTGCCTGAGAGAAAGTTTCCTATTGTAAAAGGAAGGAAATGAAAATTCTTCAACTTTGTGAAAGTAACACGCAAAGAGCTGTGATTATGGAACACATCTAAACATTTGCCTAGACAAACAATCAGGATAACAATGTAATGATCAAGCGGCAAATTTTATATTTTTATACAATTGTTCAGTTATTACAAGGAGCAAAAAATTCTCAAGTTAGTGAGTTACTTAATAAGTGTGTGTTGTAAGCACGTGAAACACAGTGGCGAATCGAATCGAGGAAGTGGAGATCATAGTTCGAATCCCAGTCGATTTCATTACATTTAATTACGTGCTAATAACCATGGGAAAAATGTGAGACTTCTTTTCACCCCTAACAGTTATGGATAAATAGCAAGATAAACTGTGGTTTAAGAGAATGAAAACAATCAATTAAAAATGTATGGATGTTGAAGCACATATTATTCAGCAAAAAAAAAAAAAAAAAAAAAAACCGTCCGCGTCTATTGAAAGGAGGGGTTAAGAGGCTCATCCGTTGTTCCCTGTTTAGGATGTGGTTTCCGGCTTTCTCTTTTCCAATCTTCTCACTTTGGTTTCTTTTTTTTTTTTTTCAATTAGAGTAGATAGATCTATCTATCACCCGGTTCACTCCACCCACATCTATTGAACAGGTTAAGAGGCTCATCCCTTGTTCCCTGTTTAGGATGTGGTTTCCGGCTTTCTCTTTTCCAATCTTCTCACTTTGGTTTCTTTTTTTTTTTTTCAATTGGAGTAGATAGATCTATCTATCACCCGGTTCACACTCCACCCATATCTATTGAACAGGTTAAGAGGCTCATCCGTTGTTTCCTGTTTAGGATGTGGTTTCTGGCTTTCTCTTTTCAAATATTTTCACTATTACGTAGCCCCCTGCACATCAGTGGCGTTACCGCCTTGCTCGGCGTGATATGATTAAAAAAAACAAACAATGGATCGTTCGCATTGACTTGATCAACACGACTACGAAGTGTGTAAATAGGGGAAGTAAGAAGTAAATATTATAATGATATGTAAGATAGAAAATAGTTGACCATAGAATTGTAGTGATCAAGGAAACATTATCGCTGGAAACTGTTCCACAATGATATATCACAATAGAACTTCTTTACCAATAGAATACGAAAGAGTTGAGGATGTACGTGACCTGGCGGTTACTAGATGTGAAGATCTGTATGAGATGAAATAAGGAATTATTTACTATTCTGAATAATTTATCATGGAAATAACGATAGTGGCTGTCAAAATTTCACCTGCGCGAAAATGATTGTAGACTAGAAAATCACCGAAAAGGCTGCTGGACTCTGATACAGATAGGAAGTAAGACCGTGTTACTCAAGTTCAGATATGACAGCAATACTCTGTTTTTAAAATGATCTGTAAATATAAAGCACGTCAATAATTATCAAGGTAGTTTTCTGCTTTCTGGGCTGAAACCAAACATTTGTATTTAGTGTCTGTATATAAGAATTTCATTTGTGGTATGAAATGAGTTTAAGTGCTGATATAAATTCAGAGCAAGGAGCCTCTTTCAGAGTACAAACGCTCGTAACAAAAGACAGGATGTTCTGTAAAGTCATGATAACCTCGAACTAGAACAGATATGTCATATAAAAGAAAAAGCAAAATTAATAGACCATCCCCAACGGCTACTGACTTATTCCTATATATCGGGGGCGAATACATTCTACCAGCTGTCACTCGACTTGTCTTATTCGCACGGGCAAACAAACATTACCGATATGCAGGCAGACTCAGATTTTATCATCGAATACAGCACAACGCCGTTCAATCCAGCTGGTGTCCATCACACGCAATGGAAACTTGCACAACGGCATCGAGTCGAAATTTTGAAATCGGACTTGAGGGACGCTTATTACTTTCACAATCAAAAGACACCCACTCTTTCTTGAAATACTTATTGCTGATCTAGAGACTGGCAAAGTTATAACTACAATATATCTATCTTTGGCAAACGTCTATATTTTTTGGCTGTCTAGAACACGTGCAACTGGTTTTGGAATTTCTATGTGTCATGCCTTTTCAGCACATGGATGATGACAGCTCTCTTCAGCTTTCTGTCTTTTGTATCTCTTAGTAATTATTTTTGCTATAGTTCTTAGGTCATTTTCTTTTTCCTCTTACCTTCAATATATTCCGGGAGTATAAAATTCTCAAGACATTCTTTCCTCATTATGTAACCTAAAAATTTAAACTGTTACTTTTTGATTTTACATGTAAGTGCCTTTTTTTCCACTTTCGTCATTGCTCACAAGTACGATACATGCATCCTTAGCATCCTTCTGCAGAACCACATTTATGCTGCTTCAGATCTTCTCTTCACTTGTGAAGATATTTTCCAGTATTCACTGTCATATAGAGGGACCGATACTATATATATATATATATATATATATATATATATATATATATATATATATATATATATATTTCATTTGTAAACGAGTTATTACTGACCTAGGTTTCTACTATGTGATGTCTTCAGGCGATTTGCAATAATTGATTTTACCGTTTACCGTTTTTTAAGAACGCTCACGTAACAGTGGTTTTATTTGAACGCTCACGTGACGGGGAATTTTTCAACGCGCAATTATAAAAATTACAAGAAATTATAACGTTTTCAGCCATGATTATATCAACCTAATAGTTATTTTTTAGCATGGTTACACTTAGTCATAATTTCTGTTCTTTCATTCAGTTGTTCATTCTTGTTTGGGAATAGCATAATCGCTAACATTTCTTCCTGGCACAGTCTATATATTGACACCCTTGTAAGGCTTGGCTGTTTTCACTATACTCCACGTTATGTCTGAACCAGGCATGTCCTTTAAATAACCTGTAATGTGTTGATAAGTTGTAGAAAAGAATCAATCATTCGCACAAGTATCGTTCTACAAGCTTGTTAATGGTATTTTTGTCAAAACTTCATGTTATTTGTTAGAAGTTTGTGAGATACTATCCGATTGACTGAACAGGATCAAATTTTCTAACATTTAAATTGTTCTGTAGCGACCGGAACAAATGAAAATCCGAAGGAATCAAATCAGTAAAATACAGTCGATGCTGAAGAGTTTCCTTTTGTATAAATTATTGAAGTTTCTTCGATGTCTCTTTTGAAAAATTGTCGTGAGTGACATCTTTTCGATTTTCAAAAATCGGTCATTTTTCTTGATTAGTCGCACTGAATTGGTCACAATACCTTGGTGCAGTGAGTTTTATCGCGTTCTGAAAGAAAACCGAATAGAGTTATTGCTTTTCAATCACACCAAATAGACAGCAACATCATTCATTGGGCGAAAGTTTTGCTTAAACATCGGGTTCTGCACATTCACAAGGCTCTGGCCAGCTCCGTTGCATCGAACGTCATAAACGATCCATTTGCCATTTCCTGCGTCAATTCTATCCAAGATCAGTACCTTTTCGTGGCTTAAAAGCTAATAAGTCTATGCAGGAGCAAGTCCAGCTTGTTCTGTTTAATCAGAGTATGTGACATCCACTCGTCGAATTTGAAAACGCCCCTTAAAATTTTAGAAAGCAACTGAGATATCGAATTTCTAACTCTTACAATCCCTTCAGTCGAAATATTCGGGTTATTCTACACGACGACATCAGAGCGTTTTCATCGACACCGGGCGTGGTTGAAGGATTAGATTAAATTCCCACTGACGAAATCTGTCAAACCCCTTTTTTCACCGAACTAAGAGCTGGAGCACAATCCAATTAAATCTTCTGAAATTTCTTTTTTGTCGCAGATCCGACGCTTACTCTTTTCCGAAATCTACAGAACATAATATGGTGAAAGGAAAATTTTTTATTCCCCATCCCTATGGCTTTTATTTGTTAACAAAATGTCGACATTCAGCAGAGTCTGACTCGCAAATGAACAATGAAAGTTTTCAAACTGGAAAACAGCAGAAATCTGTACCTAAACAAAGACCAATGTCAAGTAGCGGTAATTTTATATTAACAATGAAAATCTGGCGTAAACTTTCGAAATATTTTTTCATACAAGTTGTTTGAAAAAGATGTATGCACATTTTGAAGCGTTTTAAGAAATAATTAAAGCAACTCGGCCTAACTGTATCTAATTTAAATAATTCATACGAAGACAACATTTATTATAAACGCAGAATCATAGTATTTTTTAGTGCATGCTTTCAAATTGTTATGATGCAGACTTTGCTGACAATGCAACGTAATTGAATCCCAAGCAACAATCAACATTTCGATAAGTTGTTTAGACTTCTTTGAAAATATTCAATAACCCTTTCTTGCGTCATGGGCTTTTGTTGATATATGTGGTCTTCTGATACAGTTCTTGCGCATAACGTGTTAAATACCATCTGCTTCAAAGATTTCTTCTAATTCGGGAGATTGTAAGCCACATGGGTTAATCTGAATGAAACTCTGTTGATACCAATTTTGAACTTCAATTGCATTTTTGTTCTTCCTGCTGCATTTCAAGATGAACTTGGTTCAAAGCTATGTCATTAGTAATACGATTGGGAACATCTGAAAAGAAGGTAAGTTGACTTCTGCTATAAACTGTAAAAGTGTGTATACATTTTTGAAACACTTTATATATATCAAAACCCCATAGTTATTTGGAAACTGATAGGCTCAGCCCGTACTCCCAGAAACTTTCACGATAGGCGCAATCTATGTTCAGGGAAAAAAAATAAAAATATTATAGTACCCCAATCAACACCTACTTTTAAATTTACGTAAAGAATTCATAAGCAAATGCCGCTATGAGTCGAAATTTTTAAATGTTGAATTTTAAAACTTAAGATTTAAGTTTTAAGTTTAAGTTTTGAATTTAGTAAATTAAACTTTTTTTTTGTTTTTTTTTTAAGCTAGCAAATTTAAACCCCACTACTAAATACTAATTCCAGCCTTATGGATACCTTCCTTCTTCCTCTTCTTATCTAAATATGTATTATGTAACATGTAAGAACCGGTAGACCAACTCTTTATCCCTTATTTTTTCTGCACCTTTATAATATTTTGTTTTGTTTTTGCGATTAATTTTATTTCCATTTTTGTTTTCCCATGACTCTATTACCCATATAAATTCCATGCGCCTTGTTAGAATTATAACGGGTGGGTGCGTTTATATACATGTGTATGTATTTTTGTAAGGATTTGTGTGTTCGTACATGTGTATATGTATATATATGTGTGTATATGTATATTGTGATTTATTTATATGTATGTATATGTGGATAAGTGTGTATGTATGGGTGTGGGTATGTGTATATGTATATGGGTTTATAATTGTGTATGTGTGTATATGTATGCGTGTATGTATGCGTATATGTATGTATTTGTGTATATATATATATATATATATATATATATATATGTGTGTGTGTGTGTGTGTGTATATGTATATATGTGTGTGTATATATAGAACTTTGTTGAACCCACCTTAAAATAAAATAAAATTTATTTATTTATATTTTTTTATTTTGAATGCTAAATTTATATTACCTTTTAATTTACACAAAAAGATTAATTTTGGTTAATTTTTATCAGGGCCCTATAGAATATATATAATAGTTCGGTTCCTTTCAAACTAAGCCGCCTTAAGTGTAGTTTCTCAAATTTTTCAAATAATCAAAATTAAATTTAACTCGTGAATGGCGAACATACTTTAGATATTATGTAAAGTAAATTATGTTCGTGAATAAATTATTATGTTCGTATTAATAGAAATGTATTCTTTTGAGATCTACCTTTGAATTTAATATTTTTAATTTTTAATTTTAAATTTAAGATTGATTTTTTTAAATTTGTATGTCCAAATTTTCTATAACATTTATCCCAGTCATTATTTATTAAAACTAAAATCTCTTTGGTAAATCTTTCAATGTTTTTTTTTTTTTTTAACGGGATCTGACCTTGAACGGGATCTACACTCTGTGGTGAATTGGGGCAAGAAGTGGCTTGTCAACTTCAATGAGTCCAAGACCAAGCTGTTGTCTGTCAACCATCACAGGCAACCTCCCCTGCCTCACATAAGCATGGACCAAGCGATTCTCCATGGGTGCAATATACTGCGCCTCCTCGGCCTTACCCTCTCTTCTGATCTCAAGTGGAACCGCTACATCGAATCCATAGCTAAATCCACTGCTAAGAAGGTTGGGTCACTGTGTCGATCCAGGATGTTCTTTCCGCCTGAATCCATTCTACATATATACAAGTCTACAATTCGACCCTGCATGGAGTACTGCTGCCATTTATGGTCAGGCGTCCCTGCCGCTCACCTCAGTGTTCTGAACAGGCTCCAAAGGAGTGTTAGTAACGTGATAGGTGCTGACTTGGCGGCTCGACTACAGCCACTTCCCCACCGACGAGATGTGGCCTCCCTTTGTCTGTTCCATAAGTACTTTCATGGCTTCTGCTCAGACGAACTTAAGTCACTGGTGCCTCCTCAACAGGTGTTTACTCGTGCAACCAGAATGGCAACTGGGTCCCATCCATTCACAGTTAGTTTAGCCAAATGCAGACGACAATTCTACTCCTGCAGCTCCTTCTCTCGCACTTCACGCATGTGGAACTCGCTCCCATATTCTTGCTTTCCTGACGGCTACAACCTCCAGAAATTTAAATGCAATGTCAATACTCATCTACTAACTACTTGACTCTAGCCCTTCCCCCACCCGTATATCCTTCCCTTTCTCTCCGCCATTGCAACTGTCATTACACCTGCATTTTCATCTTTCTGTTGCTTCTTTCTAATTGATTTGTAATCCTCTTCTACCTCCTCTAATTAATTTTCTTTCAGTTATGTAGCACCCCACCGCACATCAGTGGCATTTACGCCTTGCCCGAGGTGAAATGATTAAAAAAAAAAAAATGCCAACAGTTTTCTTTTGTTTCTATGCGAAAATTTTGTCATAACTTATTTCCCAGTCCTTCCTCCTTTTTTCCTTTCCTTCCCACTACCACTTCTCTCACGCTGACATGAGTAAATTTTAATTTTTAAAGTCTTTACTCTTGTATGACTGAGGAGTATGTCTTTTAATATGAGGTACCTGTTTGCTTTACCCTTCTTACTTTCTTACATTCAAAAATTGTTAATCTCACCCCATTTTATTTTCCTGTATGTGGATGATGTTTTTAGACTTCTACCGGTATAAAATCTTGAATTTGAGTAAATAAAATTTTCGTTTCGCCGTTGCTAAAGAAGCGAGGATTTCCTCGTAGAAATGGCTATCCAACGGATTTAAATATCGAAATATTTGTTTTATTATATATATATATATTGTCATCCGCAAACAGATCTGTTTCGCCGTATCACAGATCATCAGTACGGTTAGATTCCGATTGCTTTTTTACCCAGGATTGAAACCCGACCGAAATGGCGTCAGTCGGCGACTCTACTGCTGGGCTATATATATATAGACGAGCATCTTACCACTGAACCATCTGCGCAACGACAGAGATCGGCAGCTTTCACAATCGGTTATTCACAGGATGTAAACAAACCCCAATGACTGAGAGCGTTCAATTTGATAGTCGAACTAAAAAGCGTTCAATCCAGTAATAAAAAAAAAAGTAGCGTAAAGCCTTGAGTATCACCGTTTACATGAAATCTAACCCTCTCTAAAATCATATATATATATATGTATGTGTGTGTGTGTGTGTGTGTGTGTGCGTGTGCGTGTGTGTGTGTACTTATTAAGTGACGTCTTCTCTCTTCAGAGTTTTTCTTATTCTGCTGTTGTTTCCCAAATTTTCATATTTATTTGTAATATGATATCTTTGTGTGTGAGTGATTCCTTTTGTTTAATAAATTCTTTTACTTAAGTTGTGTAGGATTTTCAGGTGGTTAATTGCCTTTTATTGTTTTTTGTAGTTTTTTTTTCTGTTTTTAGTTTACTTAACTGGCGTAGGATATATTTCTTAAGAGATGGATTATTTGCAGGTTGATAATTGCTGTTTTTCATTGTGTTGGCCTCTTTTTAGAGTACTTAAGTATATGTTTGCTTAATTGCTTTATATTGAGTTTACCACTTTTTATCATTTTGGGTTTAACACTTTGTACTATGTTAGATAAACCATTTTTATCATATATGTCAGGTTAAACTTTTATAAGACCATGAAACGATTTTATTATTAGATAATATAAATATATATATATATATATATATATATATATATATATATATATATATATATCTTGGAAAAGAATTAGCATCCTTCCTCAAGATTCAAACCTGCGTCCCCTAGTAGAAACCGTCATTTGAACTGATGCACCTTTTCCTATCGGTTACGTACGATTTCTTGATAAGACAAATTTCGATTAGTGCTTTGAAACACATGTCTTCCCGATTGTCGAAATATATGTATCTGCTTTATTTCGTATCCTAAAGTAAACAAAGTAAATGGATTAAATCCGATTTATTTTTTGTTCATTTGAAATGGACTAAATCCTACTTAATTTTTATTTATTTGTTTAAAATTATTTTTTTAATGGATACTCATATTTGACTAGTTGTTTAATAATAAAAACAGAGCATAAAAGTTTTTGTAGCCATGAACTCACGTAACTGCAAAACAAACGGCATATACATGTGGAAGAATCAGAAAATGCGTAGTTGAGTCTGAAGGTACGAAGCACCCATTGAGGATCGAACTCACTGACCTGTCGTAATTATTCTAGCGAGACAATCTGGCTAACTATTATATCACGTCGAAGTGCCTATGCCTTGAATTTACCTGTCGAGGGCGAATACACTTTATATGGTCGCAAACGACCATAACTTAGATGAAAACAGATGATTTTGGTATTAAATACAACATAATATCATGTACTTCACAGTATTGAGCGTTTCGCAGCCCAACTAGAGTCGGGTGAAACAGTTTGCTTGTGAAATTGGAAGCCTAAATAGTGACACGCATGTTCTTATTCCTGCTGTAGTTAAAAGTTACCCAGCGTTTCTTACTGAAAGTCAGAGTTTAGATCTATGCTAATCTACTGCCTGCTGCAGCTATTCTTACAGTGCATATATTACGGGGCCGTTCAGGACATGTTGAGTGTTAGTAGGAATGTTTATTTAAGTGCATCATGTCAATGCACTTAATTTATTGGATAATGTTAATAACAGAATTTTCAGAATATTAGTCAGTCAATCTTGGGTGTTTATGCCACTTTCGATCCATTACTGTTTTAGGCAAAAGATATTCCATCATTATGTCATTTTTTTTCTGCGGTAGACTGTCCTGCTGTTCAACCCATAGCTGAATAAAGAAGAGATGGATTAACACTTTTCCCGATTTCTCATTCCGATCCAATATTTAGTGTACCACAACGCGCATACCACATAATACTATCAATATTTATATTGTAAAAACGCAATTGAAATTAAAACAAAAATCCTAGTTCCATGTTCCTAAAAGATGTGTGTAATCATGCTTCTCCATATTGTCCTCTTCTTTCTTGCCCTTAGTAAAATTAGTCTGTTTGATATGCCTCCCAATCTCTTCTCTCAACCATTCACACAAGCTTATTTGGTGGGTTATGCTCCGTTTTTGTTTTTTTTTTTTGTTTTGCTTTCAATATTTCTTGTTCGTCAAATTTTCGAGCATCCTTTTCTCTACCTGTTCTGGAAATAACAATTGTCTTTCTGATGCTACGTATAAGTGTCCTTTTTGTTTCGATTTTCTCTAAAAGTTTGATATTGCCCACATATTCAGTCCGTGATTATTCTCAACATCCTTTTGTAAAATAGATAATATTAATTTTACTAATATTCATGGAAACAACGCCACTAAAATGAAGATTAAATAATACTAGTCAAAAGTGAATAACGATTGGCAATAATAAATAATATCTAATAAAACTTCGTCTAATAAAACTTCCAAGTTATATTACCAATTCTAATGACATTACTGCGAATAAAGCAACTGAAATGAAAGCAGAAGAAACACTAATAGAAATATGCATGATGCTTGACTATCTAATGAAAATTTCTGATAATATTGCTACAACAAATACTACTAGCGAAAATACAGTAATTAAAATAAAGATGTAAAAAATGCTCGTCAAATATTAATAAAGATTAACAATGTTTCATCACATAAACTTCTCAGATACTATTACTACTAATAATACTACTAGTGGAAATAAAGCAATTAAAATGAAGAGGAAGGAAATCCTAATCAAGAATGAATAATGCTTGACAATGCTTCATTTAATAAAAATTCCAGATAATATTACGACAACTAATACTACCGGTGGACATAAATGAAAATGAAATAAATACTGTCAAATAAGGTTAAAATAGTAAATATTTTTAACATTTAATAAGAAAAAAATGAATATTTATTGCACCCTGTGAACTTCTGGCACCCTTTCATTCTTTTTACAGTTCTAATTTTTTATAATTTCTAAAACAAAAATGAATATTTCAAATGAGGAATAATTTCTTTCCAGAAGCAATTAAATATTTGCTATCATGTTGAATAAAGTATATGTCGGTTGATAATAAATATATATTTCAATGGAATAAAACTTATTCTCCGTGCATTTTACAAGAAATTTCCCTGAAATGCATTAGCCAATTGACGCTGATATAGTGTAATGTCAGCTTGCAAGTCATCTCTCTTTCGTGTTTAATACAGCTTATCGTTGTCACATATCTGAACTTATCTCAAAATGTCGACAGCCTGAGGATCCATTAAATTTCTCTTATCGCTGACGTTGCATCACTAACAATTATCACCTTTTATTCTCGTATTTTGCGGACATAAAACGCTGAAACTGGTTTTCGTTGTGCATTGTTGGTACCGAGATAGATTGCCAATGAATACCAGGTGTTTTAAGCTTGTATATGAGGATGGTGTGATGGATAACGACAGAAAATATAAAATAGGAGAGTCGAGTTCGAATTTCAGTCTGTTATATTCATTCACATACAAACATCCTTGACAAAGGTATGAATTCATACAGCTTTTGGTTAACTAGCAGACTGGACTCTCTGGCCTTAGTTTCCTGTCTACCGCAAAAAGTAACGGCGGCCTACTGAGGGGATTCTTCGGTTAAGTCAATCATGAATCGAAAGGAGACGATCACACAAGCATGAATCACGTATAGCATTAAAAAGAAAACTATCCCCCACAAAATCATAGTTAACTTGATTAACATCTTAACGTTCCTTTCTTCTTTTATATACCGTCTGCTGTCACCATTTTCCTATCCTAAGTAATGTTTGTCTGTTTACTAGCTCTTCCAGTCCCTATCCTGCCATCAATTTGCACAAGATCGTTAGAGAGATTAGTCATTGTCCCTCTTGAATTCAATATGTCTTGTCCTGGATTCGACCATAAACTACATTTAGCAGCAAAGACTCTGACCGGGAAGATTTAAGGAGCGTGGAACCACTTCCAAATTGTTGTTTGCAGTTCCAATCTGACTCAAGGTGGTAGCACTTATTAGGGTCCTGACGACTGGCAAAAATTAACCAAGAACATGTGTCAAAATGCGATGAAAGTATAAAAGTAGATTTTTATAGTAAAAACACTAGCAATACATTTTTGAAAAATTTTACCATCAGTACATTTCTGAAAAAGAAAGATATTACCAGCAAAACATTTAAAAAAAAGGTAAATATTAGCAGAAATACTTTTTGAAAAAATATTGCCAGCAATAAATTAAAAAAAAGAAAGATATTTCCAACAATACCATTTTGGAAAAAATGTTAATAACAAAATAAAGTAAAAAAATACTATCAAAATTATTTAAAACAAAAAAGAAAAATATTATCAGCAATAGATTTTTAAAACAAAAAATATTGCCAATAATTCATTTGAAAAAATATTAACAATATTAAATATTTAAATTTAAAAAATAAAATTACCAGCAATCTTTTTTGAAAAACAAATATTACCAGAAATACATTTTTGACAAAACTTGAAAAATATTACCGGCAATATATTTTGAACAGAAAAAGAATAATATCTGCAATAGATTTTACAAAAAATATTACCAGCAATACATCTTTGATAAAAAAGAAAAATATTACAAGCATTATATTTTTTAATAAAATATATTGCCAGCAAAAGATTCAATCTGCCTTGAGGCGGGAGTCCATGAGTGCAAGCAAACGATAGTTATAATATGAAAATATCCCAAAAGCCTGATATGATATTATCAAAAGAATCGATATAAAAGATTTTATTTTATGGCTATTTTTACTAAAAGCAAGTAGATAATTCAATTTTTTCCCTATATCAATAGAACAAACGCCAACGATGAAAAAATCGTTCTGTATAGCTTTGTCTACAAATTTTAGAAGCCAAAAAGTACATGCCTGAAATATATTCTTGTACCACCTCACACTCATATATATAACAATGTTAAACAAATAAAACTTTAAATATGTCGGCTAATGCCAGTTTTGTGGATTTCCGTTAAATTCCGTAATGTTGTCGTCGGTTGAGTTTGTTTACATTCGGATACAATCTGAGCAGATATTAATCGTTTGATGAAAATCAGGAGAATACCAATATAAAGGTGAAATTGAAATCTGTCTTCCATGAAATCTCCTTGATTGTCGATTGGTAAAGACACATCTGATGTAGGTGTTCGCAGGTTCAATTCCTGCCGGAAGATAGATATTTTCCAAACAATTTCTCAAGCGATTAAGGCCAGTGCAATTATAATATACTTTTTAATTATATGTATGTATAAAAAAACATACTTTCCACCCAAATACGAGTATCCATTTAAACATAAAAATACAATTATGTCAGCTAATGCCAGTTATATGGATTTCCTTATATATATATATATATATATATATATATATATATATGTGTGTGTGTGTGTGTGTGTGTGTGTGTGTGTGTGCGATCACGCGATTTTGAAAATTTATTGAAACAAAATGAATATTGTTTTCCTAGAATCACATTTCCCTGATCACGTATACGTCGTCTCTTGGCGTTGTTTTTCTCTTCTGGCAGCATTTGCCTGTACGTTTTGGACTGATAGGTCCAGTTTGTTTCTTTGACTTGATGACACGACTGACTGCTGAAAACCTGACATCAACAAAATCCGCAATCTCTCTGTAATTTTTGTCAGTGTGTTTGTGCAGAGATACAATTTTCGTACACTTTCCTGGAGTAACGTCCACTGAAGACAATGGTCGTTGGACAAATAATCGTCATTCGAGACAATAGTATCTGTGTGTGAAAAAATATGATGCAATCGCGGATTTTCAAGCGCAGTAGTTATAGTCTACAGCGATCTCGTCTGATGGTTCCAGTCGGTTTGATGAGGCTCATAATTAACTGCACTTAGATGATCCCATCAGATGCAGAGCAGAAGCCTTGAACCATGGATATTCGGCTTTCCTTCTGATTTTGATGCATGGCCAGGCTTACCCCACGGTCTTCAACGCTTAGCGTTATCGTGGTGCATCCACTTTTCAACGCCGATCATGATACGCTACAAAAAATTTTTCTTTTTCTGCAGTTGAAACAGCTGTTCACAGGTGACAAGATATCACTCGGCATCAACTCGTACATCACTTAATGCGCTGGCTTTTGAATAATTTCCAATGATTTCAAACGTTTTGAAACTGTTGTGTGATCAACTGCTAATGATTCTTCGAGTTCAGCTTACGCCTGACATGAATTTTCATGAAGTAATATCTCCAATTCTTTGTCTTCAAACCTTTTCTTTTCTTTTCTTTTCGCCAGACCGTTTTTTATTTTTAACATCAAAGTCATTATTTTTGAAGAGTCTAAACAAATCTATGCATGTTGTCTCCGACAGGGCATGGTCAGCGTAAGTCTCAACATGAATTCAGTTTACGTCAGCTGCTGATTTCTTTTGAATGAATTAGTGTAGTAAAATTCCCCTCAAATACACTTTCTGTGGCACGAAATCCGACATGTTTGACGCTATGAACACTTCGACGAAATGATATTCTACACTTGCTTATAGTACATTCTTATAGACGCTTTACCACCTGAAACTCTACGCATGCAATTCTAGGAACGCATCTGTTGTAAAACAGCTACAATTTATTCATGATCCTAATACATATATATAGCTAAATCCACTGCTAAGAAGGTTGGGTCACTGTGTCGAGCCAGGATGTTTTTCCGCCTGAATCCATCCTGAATATATACAAGTCAACCATTTGTCCGTGCTTGGAGTACTACTGCCATATATGGTCAAGCGCCCCAGCCGTTCACCTCAGTATTCTCGACAGGCTCTAAAGGAGAATCAGTAATGTGATAGGTACTGACCTGGTGGCTCGACTGAAGCCACTTCCCCACCGACGGGATGTGGTCTCCCTTTGTTTGTTCTATAAATATTTCCATGGCTTCTGCTCTGACGAACTAGTCACTGGTGCCTCCTCAACAAGTGTTTACTCGTACAACCAGATTGGCAACTAGGTCCCACCCATTCACAGTTAGGTTAGCCAAATGCAGACGACAATTCTACTCCTGCAGCTTCTTCTCTCGCACTTCCTACCTGTGGAACTCGCTCCCATATTCTTGCTTTCCTGCAATGTCAATACTCATCTATTAACCACTTGACTCTAGTTCTTTCCTCACCCCGTATATCCTTTCCTTTCTCTCCACCTTTGAAACTGTCATCACACCTGCATTCTCATACTTTCCATTGCTCCTTTCTAACTGGTTCGTCTTCCTCTTCACTCTCTTCTAATTAACCTTTTTACACTTATGTAGCCACCTGCACATCAGTGGCATTACCGCCTTGCTCGGGGTAAAACGATTAAATATGTATATATATATATATATATATATATATACGCATTAGGATATATATATATATATATATATATTGTCATCCGCAGACAGATCTGTTTCGCTGTATCACAGCTCATGACTACGGTTAGGCTCCGATTGTTTTTTTAACCCAGGATTGAAACCCGACCGAATTGGCGTCAGTCGGCGATTCTACCTCTGGACTATGGGCGTTCGGTAGAAGAAGGCAGACTTTTAGCGCATATATTATTATTATACGCGTCCAATAGCTAGAGTGCTCTAATTCATTTAACTGAATGAGCAATATGGAGAAAGACAAGAAGAAAACCTATAAAAATGAATGTACATATAAAAAAAAAACATTTTTATATCAAAGAGAAATCTGAAGTTTTATTGGTATTGACCTGTCATTTCAATTTCCACCGCCGTAATGTAGCTTTCCTATACGTATAAATTCTTTCATGGTCATTCTTCTGATGGACTTTCTTTATCGTACCTAGATTATGACTTTAAGCTCACTCCTTAATTATACAGTTGAAATAGGTAGATGTAACCGTAAGTTCTGTGCTAACAGTTTCTTTTATTGCACTTCTCGCTTGTGAATCTCTCTTTCGGTTTCTTGTTTCCTATTGATCTTCACAAATGTAAATGCAATGTCTATCATTATCTTCTTTCGCCTTAATTCCTGCTTTTTTAGTGTTTTCTCTCCTGAATGTTAGTTTTTCTCATATTTTTTAACACTCACTAACCCAAGAACCACACTAGACTTTATGAATTTATGCGCAAGAGAGTTTTATTAATTTACAGTTGAATCAGTTAAATCAATCCGTGGATAGCTATTTGTGACGCATGACAACGGAATCATTTTATAGATAGTGGAACATGTCTCTACTATTACTTTCAGCTATGCCAACTTTTAGAACATATATAATGCACGTATATAAACATTGAATACATAACGTGTTTTAAAATCTCCTAAAACTTTGCAACTTTATAAAATGTTAGGGGTTGATTCAAACCACATAAGAACGACTGCAGAATGACATAAATGAATGCTGGGATTTTAAAATAGCCAATGAATTAGACCGGTTTCATCTGTCTCAATCCTTGTATGTCTTGTCTCATGTGTCTTTTTGCTACGTTCACTTGTTTGAACTTGCGTTTTTGTGTCAACCCCAATTCTTAGTTCACGAACTTTTTGCCAGAATGTGTAGATTTGCCTTGCATATATTGTTTGCTTACTTCGTATTATTTTTTCCACGATTTTTATTATTTTCTCTTCCCTTTTTTATTGTTTATTGCAAACTTTGTCACTTCTATTTGTTAGACAGTTCTATTATTTATTCTGCATTTGACTATGGTCACTCACTCCATATTCTCTCTTGCAACATCGCTCCCAGTGGAGCATTAGCCATCGACGACCCCACCCCCGCAATCTACGACGCCTTGCCATCGACAACCCCTCGCCTTTGGCGAGAGTGACGTCGATCCTTCGTAACTTGTTTTTTTACAGGTAGAAGTGTTGATCCTAGGCAAACCCCTTTATCCTCTGTGCGATGTAACAGTCAGTTAAGTGTCATACGTAATACATCTTTGAACGATCATATCTCTTTCGATCCATGACTGACTTTCAGTAGATTGCCATTTCTTTCTGCGTTAGACTGGTTGCAAACCAAGGCTATAGAATCAAATCTGTACTGCTATTTAACCCATAGCTAAAGGGAGACGTTATGGATGAATACCTTGGGTAACCAAAAAGTATTTTTTAGCGGGGAAACATCTCAAAGAATTAATAGATCTTTAGATATCTATCCAGATTACACATCTGTCAGTTACATATTTTTTTAATGATTATTTCGCATTCAAACAAAACTATTTTAATTTCAATCCAACTCTCAGGACTACCTTTTTTGGGCAAAATACTATTTCTCCCATTATACGTTCTACAGATGCTGAATTGGCAACATTTGCCTAAGGGTTAAGGCTTTATCAAGTTGAAACACCGATTCTCGTACGAGCGTGGTCAGTACCGCTTGGGAATACCAGGTGTTGTAAGCTTCGATGTGCAGGAGATGTAATGAATAATGGCTCTGAAATGTTAATCGTTGAGACGAGTTACAGTTTCTGTTGGTTTCTGTTGGTTTAATTTTTTTCACTTACAAGTAAATATCATTGGAAAAATGTGAATCTACTTTTCCTCAGTCTATGGGCTAATTACCAAAACTTGTTTCAATAAAACCATTATTATCTAGAAAAAAAAAAGCAAAAAAACTATTAGATTTTAAAATATTTAGATTTCGCCATTAAATATCACTTAGAGATTGATCTACTACTAAACAACCGTTAGTTTGTTCGTAATGTTTTATTCTAACCTACCGTTAATAATCTCTCAGTTTCTTTTTTCAAATAGCTTCATTCTGATTAATGTTCTCGTTTTCATTTCAGCGCTTTGTTTCTCTTTTTTAACTTCATTTTTTTTAAAACGATTATTTTTGGTAATAAAAATTAAGGAAAATTCTGGAATGTCCATAGTCGATCAATATATGACTAAAGGAAACAGATGTCATAAAAATCTGTTTGAAAAATTCTGATGACGCGATATGCAGTATATAACTCTATGAGTATTTAATGAAGGCTTAAAACTTATCCCCATTAAAATGTAAAGAATATATGTCAAGTGTCAACTTGTCAACCGTAGAATTACTATAGGTTCAACCAGTTATTATTATTATTATTATTGAAATTTACACGAAGACCGGATATAATTTTAACTGACACTGTCAAGTCACAAGCCGTCAGACAGCTATACTACAACTAAAATGGTTGTTTATTGCTACGTTGTAATGATGGATGCAATTCATATCGTATCATTCCATTTCTGGCGATTCTACGGAATCGCCTTAGAAGCATTTGGCTCAATGATTTGTATGCATATTCCATATTATCTCAGTTCTACTCATTCTCTAAGTAGTTCACGAGATGTTCAACATATTTACCTGCAATGTATTGATCTCCAGGTTATGCTTCATCTATCAACAATCAATGACGAGATTTCTTTTTATGATTAATGTTATGTCTGAACTTATGTTTTCAATAACACTGATCGTCCGAATTGTGAAATCCAAATTTCCAATGCTCATTTTCAAATAACATACCGGGATTGTGTTTTAACCACTTGTCGGCACTCCTGAGTATGACGATAAACTACATTCGGCATCAAAGCTGGAAGTTTTGAGGGGTATGCAACCACCACTTAATGACTGCTATTTCTAGGTCAACCGAACGCAGGGTGGTAACACCTTTAGGGTCAAAGCTATGGGCAATCAGTGAAAACCCAAAGAAAAATACAATACTAGTAAATACATTTTTAGAGTAAAATTACCAGTCATAAATTTTTGTGTAATGACAAGTATTGCAATCTTAAACCAAAATTACACTCTATACGATTTCAAAGCAAAATGACCAGCAATACAATTTTAAATCAAAATGACCAACTATAAACTTAAAAGAAAAATGACCAATTGTACGATTTTAAAGCAAAATACCAAGCAATGCAATTTTAAAGCAAAATGATCAGCAATAGAATTTTAAAGACAGAATGACTAGATATTCAATTTTAAATCAAATAAACTAACTTTGCAATTTAAAAGCAAAATGACCAATTTTCCGATTTTCAAGCTAAATGACCAGCAATACAATTTTGAAGAAAAATAGCTAAGTAAACAGTTTTAAAGTAAATTATTCAGCAATATAATTTTGAATCAAACTAACCAATCACACAATTTTAAAGCACAATGATCATCTATTCAATTTTAAAGCAAAATGTCGAGCCATACTCTTTTAAAACAAAATATTGAACTATAAAATATTATCGCAACATGACTAATTGTACAAATTTAATGCAAAATGACCAGCAATAGAATTTAAAAGCAAAATGGCCAGCAATACAATTTTAAAGCAAAATGACCAACACAACGATTTTATAGCCAAATTACCAACAATGCATTTTATCCTTAGTTGTACGTTTCCAATTACGTTTAAAATATATTTAGTTGTAGCCATAAAATTGTGTTTAAATAAACCATAGATGTGTTGATATGCCAGTGAACAAATCAACTATCCAAACAAATAACATGAAAGAACTCTTTTATGAGATTAATTCATATAATATTTTACAACTTTTTAAAGAAATAAACCAATATTTCGAAATATAACTTTAACAAATCTACAACCTAAAACACGCCAATAACCACTCCCTTTCAAGTTATGTTACCACAAACATGCATATACACCAAATTTGAGTATCTGCTACCATGTGTTCAACTATGAAAGCAGGATAACATATATCATATATTCATTGCTTGAAAGCTCATCAAATTTTAAATTTCGGCACTAAATTCACCATAAGGAGTTGACAGGCCGTTAAATAAACAAAACAAAATCAAACAAACTACTTACCGGAAGGTCGAGATCTATACTTCCGGCAAAAGCAATACATTCGATCATGAATTGTCATGCCGCTTGTTGTATTAATATAAAATTTAAGCACAATTTTATGCCTTCAGCTACGGTTAAAATGTATTGTCCGTCATTTTACTATAAAAATGTATTCATTTTTACTTTCATTATTTTTTATGGGGAAGTATATCTGGGGCGCTATTAGGTGCTACCACCCTATGTGGACCTGGGCACAATAGTAATTAAGAGATGATTCAGCGCTCTTCAAGAACTTGCTGCCGACTAGTATGTGAGGAGTGTCTATATATTAGGTTGGCCAGAAAATGATGATTCGGGAACTGGATAGTAAACATAAAAATTTTATGGATTTCGAATCTGTCCCCAGATACCAGTCCTTAAACAAGCTTCTTTCACTTCATTAAAATTTCGGGGAAAGTGTCACATTGAGTGGAATAAGCCATAGTCACTCAGAGCAGCATCGTGACTGAATGGTGGATGTGGAAATATATCAACACCGCACATCTGTTTGAAGTTCTTAGTCAACGTGGCAGTGTGTGGCCTTGCCCTGTCTTGCAGAAACAAAGCCTGACATTGACTGACCAAAGTAGGTTACTATTTCTTTAGTTTGCGGGACACGCGGTCAAATTGTTGGTAATAGAGTTTGGAGTTGATGGCACGACCAATGGCGAACATGCTCGAAATGAAGTACATCTTGGAAATTCCACCATTCCACCGCTTGCTAAGTGTCGGAACTTTCTGGTCAACCTTATTCACACACACACACACACACACACACACACACACACACACACACACACACACACATATATATATATATATATATATATATATAATTAAGAAAATGAATTAAATCCTACATATTTTAAATTTATTTGACTAGACGTTATTTTTAATCGATACTCTTATTTGAGTAGTTGCTCTTTTTTATATTAAACATTATATCTATTTATTTACATCTACCGGCCTGAATATTCGAGAAATCATGTTACAAAAATATGCGTTCTCAGGCAGGATTTGAGCCTGCGTCTCATAGGGGAAACAGTAAAGGTACATCAGAGCTAATGATTATCAAATAAAAAAAACGTCAAAACGTGTGTGTGTCAGTGTGTATTTTTCCTGTGTTATTTCCTTCTCGTACAATATACCTTGCTTGAAACATCTACAGATATACAAAATACTTATACAAAGAATGTACAATTGTTTTCAAACTTCCACGTTCGTTAAAACTTTATTTCTGTTCGTTGTTTTAATGGCTTGTAATCATATCTTTATGCAAATGTTCCCATTCAAACAGACATGTATATATACACGGTTTCCCTACTGCACACGCGTATTGAAACAAGTATACGGCTCAGTGTATGCGTTAATATTCTCGCCTAATGCAAAGATGTTATAGTGTGTATATGCGGACGAGCTCTCAGCTGAAAATATGTTTCTTTTTTGGTCCTCCTCCTTCCAGCAGCATTCATACCGAAATCTCATTACGTCTTTGACAGTAATCCGACAGTTCTGACGAGCAAGAACCACCCCCATACACGATACCCCTTCGACATCATCTCCCCACAACTGACTGTCCGACCCACACGGGGGGGGGGGCACTTTATTTCGGTTAGGAAAAAGACGATAAGAATGTTTTAAAAGAAGAATAGATGATAGAGGAAAGGAAGAAGGACGAAGAAGAAAAGCAGAAAGAGCAGAAGAAGAACAAGGAGCAACAACAGAGGAGAAAAAGGAGGGCAGAAAGAGGAGTTGAAGAATAAGGAGCAAGAGCAATAACATTAAAAGTAGGAGTAGGAGCAGAAGAAGGAGAGGGAAAAAGGAGAAGCTGGAAGAAGGAGAAAAAGAAAGAAGACGAGGAGGAGTAGGAAAAAAGAAAAATTAAGACGAAGAAGAAGAAAAAGGAAGGGGGAAATGGAAGTAGATGGGGTAGTGAGGGAAAAGGATATCAAGAAGAAGAAAATATGAGAGAAAAAAATGAGTGAAAATGAAAGTGAAACAAGGAGATAAGAAAGAAGAAAAAGGAGAGAGTGGAAATAACCATAAGAAAGTGTGTAAAAAAACTCATGGAAAAAGATTTTATTTTAGTTTTTTACGGATTATCAACCCCTTGCGTGATATCTAAAGCCAAAACACATTTACAGTACCCGTTGTTCCAAAGCAGTCACCCATTTAAGTCATAACTCAATACTGCTTAACTTCTGAAAAAGAAAGAAAGCAAAAAACATGACGGACAATGAGGAGGCAGTGAATAAAGAATTAAAATTTAAATTTTTTATGAAAGAAAGAAAAAAAGGACCTATAAAATGTAAAATTTTGTTGATTCGTTGTTTAAGTCTTGTCAACATTTTGCAGGTTATTTAAAACCAGAAAATATCTTTAGATTTTAAGAATGTTTTCGGTGATCAAAAAAAAAAATTGTTTCAACGAGATGTAGCAGTAAACCATTGTAAATGAAGAACATTAAGTGAGCAAGCAGTGGCTTGAGGTAGCAGAAAAGTGGTGCTAAAGAAAGACACTGCGAATACCATGGACGGAACATATGAGCTACGAGGAATCAAAAAAGACAATTATCCCATATTCCATAAAATGCTGAACGAAATCCCCAAAGAAGATATTGAAGCGAGAGAAATGTGGTTCTAAAAAAGGATACGTGAATACCATGAACTGAACATGTAATCAACAAGGAAAAAAAAGACAATTATCCTATATTGAAGTGAATGCTGGACAAAATCCTAAAAAAGGTGACTTGAAGCACAAAAACGTGGTTCTTATGAAAGATACTCTGAATATCATGGACTGATCATGTGAACGACAAACGTAAAAAAAGGACTTCTATTTTTAGGAAAAACCGTAAGCCCAATTCTAAACAGAAATCAAGGCATGAACCTCTTCTGCTGGTCAAAAGATTGGGGAGCAGTGTAAATAGTGCGGTGGAAGAACTTATGATAAATGGTTTATGTCGACTTTCGTTAGACATCTTATTAGTAACGCACTTAAAAATAATTACACGTCAAAGGCAAGGCGTGTTTGAGGAAATATCTTGTCGCTTAGAGCTTTGGTAAGACACTGATGGTCGTCATGTTAGGCATTCACCCTTTGCATAAAATGCATTAAAATAAATATATTTTTTATATTTAAAATGTTTTTTATAATTTCAATTACAGATCGAAATAGATAGCTAATAAATTTGTTTAAAATGTCAAGGTGTTTTCTTTATTTTGTTCGCCTCTTATATATACCTAAATATATCATAAGATTTAAAAATAGACAGCTCGAAGTAAAATAGATTAACTTTCATTTATTTCCTTTGATGTCGGCTGCAACATGTACAGCGAGGAAGATGTTAATTTGTATAGCAGAATTTTATAGAGAGATATTCCAAATGATTCTTAATTCAGTAAGTTTTACACAATTCTTATTTCAATTTTTATCACGTTCCGTATGAAAAACCGTACGGTTATTATGCATTAGAATAATATATTTAAGAAAAAAAAATAGTCTGAACATCCCCTGTTCTGCGCTGAGCAATTAGATTATAAATTTGGAACCAACATCAAAATTCAAACTTTAAAAATTCAGATAATTTAATAAAACGTTTTTAGTGATAACAAAATGATTTTCTTTCATTTTTGTAGAAATGTTTTTTTTTTGTTTTTTTTTTACTTGTCATGAGTTAGATTATACAATCATGGTTTTATTGATACAATACATTCATACCACATACATTTGTGTTGTTTGGTCTTCATTGGTCAATCATGTTTCTTGGAAGTTGGAAAGTGCATGACGTCTCTCCTTGAATTTGGAACACCACAAATTATACCAACGTTGGTTTTATGAAGTCGAGTGCACTTGAAACCTGAGTAACAAATGGAAATTAAACAACGCAAAAGTAAAAATACCATCATTTCTTTCTTCTTTTTCTCCATATTTCATTCTCTGACGAAGATTTAATGAAGGGTAAACGTTAGATTGACAAACATTTCATATTTGTTGTTTATCTTATCATTCTGTATTTAATTTTGAGTTTGATTAAATATGAGCATTTAGATATGTATCAAGTTTACGTCATGTTCTTTCTGCATGTCGATAATCACTACAGATGTGCACGTGGAGTCATAAGATAGTGCTGAATGTGGTCATGGCCTTAGTCAGTACACAATGTGAAGTGGCTAACAAACAGAATCTAACGGCCAGAAAATCTAAAGATTTGTTTGTACAAGGAAGGTTATTGTCTTGTGAGGAAAACCTAAATAAATATCAACATGACGCTACTCAGTGAATCACGTGATTGGAGGGTGATAGTTGATCTTAGAAAACTACTGTAGTTTTCGGTACACATCATTAAGACAGACGCACATACTGACATTGTAGATTGGTCCGATTTAAAGATGTTGTGTCCTCCTAGTAGAATTAACGTTTCATGGAATAGAAGAGGTTCATTCCTTGTTTTCTGTTTAGAACTGGGTTTACGGTTTCCCTAAAAACTACTCTTTCTTTTTTAATCCTACTAATCTTTTACATCTTAGTGGCATTAACGCCTTGCTTAGGGTGATCTGATTAAGAAAATCATTTTTAAATGCAAAAATATACACGAATGGGTCAAAGATTTGTGACAGTATGATTTTTAGTATAAAAAAAACATCGATTTTTATTGATATTGATGCAAATTACTGAGACATGATACACACAAAAAAACATAAACAGCAAACACAGGCGCATAGATATCGAAAAGCTGGATAAAATAATAGAGACACCTTGAAATTTCAAGTAAATTTATTTCAATGTGAGGTAGGGCTACATTTGTCAGTAATTACAGCTTGAAATCTGCGTGGGATCGACTAGGACAAAGTTTTGAATTGTTTCCATATAATTCTTTATTAATTCTTCAGCAAAAACAGTGTCCAATTCTTTCAATGATGATGGTAAAGGACATCGACTCCTCACTTATTCCTTTTTTAACATGAACCATATATGTCAATGTGGACCGTAGTGACCAGATAAGATGTTCTACTTTACTAGAATGCTCCTCGGACGATTCAGCTACAAATTTAGCAATATCACTGCAATATGATCCTGAAAGATGGCATTTTCGTCTGAAAAAATTCCTGTACCAGAAGATAAAGATGATCACTTAAAATTCTTAGTCTTAGTATTTAAATATATCAGAAAAAACAAAAACAAAACAACCTTAACAAAAAACGAACTACTAGTAATATTAAATCAATAAAGTTACAAAAGGCAAGCTTTTGACAAATTAATCAAATTTTCTAAATTATATTTTTATGGTACTCGATATTTTCATCATTTTCTCTCATTCATATATATATATATATATATATATATATTGTATCGAGGCAGCAGAAAGATAAGTCTACAACCACGCTCTTCCGTAGACTTATCTGTCACCTTTCTGATCAGAGTACAATTGGACAGCATTTCTGAGAAAAAACATAGCCATGTAGGTGGTATCAGAGAGATTTTGGTCACCAATACCATAATCCTCACTCATACACATAGTAAGAAGAACCTTCAGATATTGGAGACCATCTGCATTGGGTCCAAGCAGCCCACGCTTGATGGAATCACGTTTAAATATGGTCATAAAACATTACATTGCATTTGAATAGATGGTTCTGCTATCGTTTCGAGCTCTCACACGTTGTGACATCATAGAATCGCATTACAGTTTTGCGAACTGCGTTTGCTATTTTTGATAACTGTTGCCGTTGTTTAGCGGAGTTTTGTGTCAACACAGGATGAGATCGTCGCTGATGGTGGATGTTTTTGTGTTGACGTCCTTGTGGCCTCTCTGGGGAAGGCTCGTGTGGGCCGGAGACTTGGAGCCAACTTTATAGGAATTATCCAAATGTTGGAGAATTTTTGTCTTAATTTTCAACCGAAATTAAAGCCAAAATACGATGTTTAGAACGGCTCATGATTAAACATAATATGCATTCATTGTCTCTTATATTTAACAGTATATGTTTAGAAAATATATATATATATGTGTGTGTGTGTGTGTCTATCTATCTATCTATCGATGATAAGATCGCCCGGTTCACACTCCACCCAGGTCTATTGAACAGGTTAAGAGGCTCATCCCTTGTTCCCTGTTTAGGATGTGGTTTCCGGCTTTCTCTTTTCCAATCTTCTCACTTTGTTTTTTTTTTTTTCAGTTGGAGTAGATAGATCTATCTATCGCCCGGTTCACACTCCACCCACGTCTATTGAACAGGTTAAGAGGCTCATCCCTTGTTCCCTGTTTAGGATGTGGTTTCCGGCTTTCTCTTTTCCAATCTTCTCACTTTGTTTTTTTTTTTCAGTTGGAGTAGATAGATCTATCTATCGCCCGGTTCACACTCCACCCACGTCTATTGAACAGGTTAAGAGGCTCATCCCTTGTTCCCTGTTTAGGATGTGGTTTCCGGCTTTCTCTTTTCCAATCTTTTCGCCTTGTTCGGGGTGATACGATTTTAAAAAAAGCAAATAGAAAAAAAATTATCAATTTAACATGTTCCAATTTTATGAGAGTTTCATCAGAGAATCAATATAAATTAAACATTGATAAACGTTTTTTTATTTGTTGTTCATGTTATTCTCTCGGATTCCGAACCATATTTCTTCAGTATTTGATCCCATATATATATCCCATATATATATATATATATATATAGAGAGAGAGAGAGAGAGAGAGACCTAGTATGAGCCAGACAGACCTACCTATGTTTCACCTAAACGGATCGTCATGTAAAAGTTTCCCTGACGATCCGTTTAGGTAAAACATAGGTAGGTCTGTCTGGTTCACTGGGTATTCTTTACTTATTCCGTTCCACCTAAGCATTGAGCGATTTTTATTAGTTGATTACTCGTATCGGTGTTTTTTCTTTGGGCTACGGGCTGACTCGGTCCGAACACTTTTGACTGATGTTCATGTACTTAGCTCTTTCTTTTTTTTAAATACGTTTTTCCCTTCTTTGTAGAATCGTGGAAGGTTTTTTTCGACACAAGTATAGTTATATATATATATATATATATATATATATATATATATATATATATATATATGCACACACATATATATATAGAGAGAGAGAGAACAAGAGAGAGAAAGAGAGAGAGAGAGAGAGAGATCGGTATATTTACATCATCAGCATAAGCGTCAATTTCAATGTCAACTCATTTGTGATGGTGCAATGGTTGATGCTAGCCCCAAAATTATTGATTTTATTTAGGTTGCGTTTTCTTTATAATTATGGCACTAAATAATGTTTCCTTCATTTCAAAATTCAGTAGTAATATATTTAGTAACATTGATACTATGGGACGTTACTTGAGATTTACAAGATTAAAATATGAATATGTATCTATAAAAAATACGAATATGTAACTTTCTTTTATCTCTCTATATAAATGCATACAGAAATACTCACGCACACACGTATATCTGCGTGTTCTATTTAAATTCTTCATTGTTCTAGTTTCACGTGGCATACCTTTTTTTTGGATATTTTAGAATTCACAGTTATTTCTCATTAGGGTATATATATAAGGGGCCACTGAAAGACTGAATAATATAAAACAAAACTAACTTTCATAAACACATGGAAAAGTAATGTTTGGATCATTTGAATCTAGTATGGAAACATTTTTAAATCGATTTTCAGAATCTTCTGAAGTGATGTTCTGGCAATGCCTAGTTGATCAGAACGACGACGAGTAAAAGCTGATGGATCATCAAAGGACACTTTGCCGTACATCTAAAACCGCTTCCTCAGTGCACACACTGCGTTTAGGATCTCTTCGCAGTAGATCACCAACTGATTACAGTTCTTTCAAACCGGGCTATTTGGGCACCTCGAGGTAGTGTAATTGTTAGCAAGCTTATCTCGCTAGAATCATTACAATTGAGTAGTGAGATCCATCCTCACTGGGTGTCCCATAATTTTGGCCTTGTGCCACATCTAAGCTGCGCTTAAAAATTACTTGGCGATTAAACCGGGCGATTAATCAAATCAAACCGGGCGATTAGTTCCGAATCATGTTTTCGCCAGAAGTTTAAAATTTTGTCTGTATTTTCTATGAGTTTGAATAATTGATCTTTCACTGGAACGAAAAATCTGAATGAGTTTTATCGTTTTTGGATATCTTACGTAGCCATTTTAATCTTCAAGAAATGCTCTATGACCTCAAAAAAAATTTCGAAGATTGAAAACAAACAAGTTATAACTTTTTCAAACCCTTCAGTTTTTTAGTGGCCACACTGTAGCTGCATATTTTAACCCAACCATAATACTGATATCATTTGCGTTTAAATGCCCACAAGTAGCCCGAAAATTCGAGTTAAAATATCCGTTTAAATGGGAATCTTGCATTCTCATTAAATAGTTTACACTATATTGTTCGAACAATTGCCCTCTTTGTTGTCATACTCACAACATTTCGGTAGGTGTAAGTTCCAGTCTTCTTCAGCCGATTAGAATTTCGAACCGAATCTTTTTATTTATTCTTCAGGAGTAGATTGTTCTAGTTCCACGTGCCGTACTCTTCGGAATAGCTCAATTTCATTTATTTCCTCTTTTAACTTAACTCCTCTGATTCATCCAGAGCTTTTATCTACTGAGCGATGCAGTAGACAAAACAAAGGGTTTCGTTTGAAATCCCAACGTATTTGGCTGGAGCGCACAACGCCCAAAAACAACGTGAATATGACAATAAAGATGAGTACATCAGTCTGAACAATGTAAATAGTGTAAATAGTTACAATACATTATCTCAATAATATATATATATATATATATATATATCCTTGCTTTATATAACATGTTAAAGTGCATCTTTAAATACACAATAAACAACACTTATATATATATATATATATATATATATATATATATATATATACCGATAGACACTTATTTGTCCGCGTGGGTTCACAAAAACCACTTATACACATTATATGCCTATTTGAATACAGACTATAATCTAATAGCTAAGACTCCAACATTTCGCCGGCTTGCGACACTGTTTTTAAAGGGTGTGGATAATCGGCAAAGTCCCGCGCAAACTGAAGGCGAAAGTGAAAGTGAAAGGAGAACCAACTAATAAGATCATCTCAACTAGATTTGATCACTGGTAAAAGAGTAAAAAACGGCGGGAAATCCGTGGAAATGGCAGAAAACAATGGAAAATGGGGAATTGGGGAAAAATAGGAAGGATTTGACCAAGAAACAAAACGGCGGGTAATGATTTGGAAAAAAATGAGATTGCGAATGCGAGTGAAATGGATTTGAAGCGAAAAGAAACAAAAGGAATTATTCGCTGACCAAAACGATATAACTAATCAACGTCGACTCGATTTCTTCCGCCATGAGTTCATATCTCTAAGCCGGTGTTAGCGGTAGACATAATGGCGACAGTCGTTTAGCTTTGATTCGGTGTGTGTCTCCAGAATTGTTATGCGATTTTTAAGACAATAATATACGATACGATGTCGAAAATGAAGAAATAAGCTAAAGGAAAAAAGACAAGTATGGAATAAACGGATCAAGAAGAAATAGATTTGAATGTAGTGGACTTAAAGAGATAGTCATAAGAAAGCAAACAGAATGAAACAAAGAAAGAAAGTAAGAAACAAACAATAAAGAAAAAAAAAGACTAATTCAAGGACGAAAAATATAGAAAGAGAAGAAAAAGAGGAATTGAAAATAAACAAGTAAAAAGCGAAAGAAAAAAGAAAGAAAAAAAAGCATGAATGAAAAAGAATAAAAAATGATAGAAAATGAAAGAAAGATAGAAAGAAAGGAATCTAGGACGATAAAAAGTAGAATAAAAAGAAAAAGAAAAGAAAGAAAAAAGGAATTTGAAAAAGACGGAAAATAAAAGATAAAAATAAAGAATGAAGAACACAATAAAGAAAGTATGAATGGAGTGGAGGATAGTGTAAGAAACAAACTAAAATAAAAGTAAAAGATAAAAAGGAAAAGTGCAACAGAAAAAATATAAAAAATAAATAAATAAAACAGAGAAAGAAAGAAGGAAAAGAGAGAAAAAAGAAATAAAGAAAGAATAGTAAAGTATGAGAGAAAATAGATGACAAACGAAAAGATAAAAAGAAAGAATGACGAGTACGACATAGAAAGAAAGAAAGAAAGAAAGAAAGAAAGAAAGAAAGAAAAAAAGAAAGAAAATTATGGGTTAACAAGAAAAAAGTAAAACAGAAAGAAGGGAATAGAAAAGTAAAAAGCAAAAATGAAATACAAAGAAAGATGAATAAAGAAAAACTATGGGCAACAGTGTTAATGTAAAATGTAGTAAAATATAAAGGGAAAGAAAGAAAGAAAAAAAGAAAGAAAGAAAGAAAGAAATTATAGAAAAGTTTGGGTGAATGTGGCAATGTAAATGTCAAAGGAAAAGGTAGATAAAAATAAAAAAGAAGATAGATAAATAGATAGATAGATAGATAGATAGATAGATAGAGAGAGAGAGAGAGAGAGAGAGAGAGAGAAAGAAAGAAAGGCAGGAACTCAAAAAGAAAGAGAATAAAAAAAGATAATAAAAAGTGGAATAGCAAAATAGAAAAGAAAAAAGAAATAATTTAAAAAAAGGAAGAAACTGTAGAATGTATATGTGGATGTGGTAAAGAAAATGTCCAGCAAAAAAGTAGAAAATAAAGCAAAAATACAGTAGCAGGAGAAAAAAGACGGAAGAACACAGTAGAGAAAGAAAGAAAAAAAGAAAGAAAGAAAAATACTGTTTAAACTATTTTAGTCAATACTAAAGGAAAAGGAAGATAAAAGAAATAAAAAAAAAGGTTGGGAAAAAGAAAAAATAACAGGGTGGGAAAAGGAAGAAGGCAAGAATAGAGAAGTATGGATGAAAGTGGTAAAGTAAATGTCAAAGGTAAAGACAGATAAAAAGACAGAAAAAAGAATAGAATAGCGGAAGGAAAAAGAAAGAAAGAAAGAAAGAAAGTATGTGAAATCGTTAAAGTAAATGATAAAGGAGAAGACTGAATGAAGTATACAACCGAGAAAGGAAGAAAGAAAGAAAGAAAAATACAGAGAGAAAAATACAGAGAGAAAGTAGGAGAGTATAACAAAGAAAAAGGAAAACTGAAATAGAGAAAAAGGAAAGAAAGAAAGAATGAAAGAACAAACAAAAAAAGGAAGAATAGAAAAGTATAAATGAATGTGGTAAAGTTAATGTCAAAGCAAAATACAGATAAAAAGAAAGTAAATGAAAGCAATAGCGGAAGAAAAGGAAAGATGTTAACATGTTAACTGTGTTAACAGTACTAAAAGAAAGAAAGAAAGAAGGAAGGAAGGAAAAAAAGAGAAAAACAATAAATGAGAAGTGTCAATGAAAAAAGAAGACATAAAAGTTAGAGTAGTACACCCTTGTCCAAATTAATTGAAACAACTGCTTTAGATTTCTTTCTTGTATTATATGATCAGTTTTAGATCCGATGAAATGGCAGGGTGTAATCAATTTCTATTTTTCCCTTAGATTAGGTTATTTGCATTGGTGTGCAGTTATATGAATCTATTTCGTGATGTATGATGAAATTTGTTTGACCTTGAAAAATATTACGTCATCCGTGATTGCATCAAATTTTTATCCCGCTCAGACACTGTTGTCTTGAATGTCGACGCGTACAAAAAATTGTAACGCTGCACGAACACATTGTCAAGCCTTACAGAGAAATCGCAGATATTATTGGTGTCAGCCTATCAACTGTCAGTCGTGTCATAAAGGCAAAGAAAAAAATGGATCCATCAGCCTAAAACGTAAGAGAAAATGCGGTCGGAATATCGTGCAAAGTCAGCAGACAACTTATACGTTATCAGGGAGAGTAAAAAATCCTAGGTAGACATTATTCGTTTTGTTTCAATTAATTTGCACAAGGGTGTATGTCTGTTCATATCTATCTATCTATCTATCTATCTATCTATCTATCTATCTATCTATCTATCTCAGTTCAAAATGTAAAGGAAGACGGGGTCGGAAGAGAAAAAACAACGCTAAAAGACGACGTACACGTGATCAGGGAAAGTGTGAAAGATCTTAGGAAAACATTATTTGTTTTGTTTCAATTAATTTGCACAAGGGTATAAAGCAAAGAAGAAATCTGACTAAAAAGTCAAAAACTTAAAGAAAGAAAGAAAGAAAGAAAGACAAATAGAAAGAAACAGCATAAAAAAGTAAACAAAAATTAAGCGAGATATGCAAAAAATGAGAAAAATATTAAAAAGTTAAAAAGGAACATAACAACGCATATAGAAAAAGAAAGATGGCATATAGAAAAAAAGAAAGAACAGAAAGAAAGAAAAAAAAATGAAAAAAGATAAAGAAATAAATGAAAATCATTTAAAAAAGAAGAAAAATAAAATGAAGAAAAAAGAACAAAATTCAGAAGGAAAGAGAAAGAAATTAAATATTGGAAAGAAAAGGGGATGAATAAATATAAACAGGAAGAAAGATAAGTACAAATAATCCTGGATAAAAAGAAAAACGTTTCGATCAGATATAAAAATGAAAATGGGAAGAGAAAATGAAAGTAAGTGAAGATCACAAGAAATTGAAGAAAAATGAGGAAAAACAAAATGATAAGAAAGAAAGTGGTTGCATTATCGAAGAGAAGAAAATTGCTAAAAGTCAAAAAACTTTGGAAGAATAAAAACGATTTTGATGCTAAAAGACAAAACCAAAAAATAAAGTGATATACACGGGTAACTGTATAAAGAATCATCTAAAGAAGAAATTTAAACCATCAAATTCAATAAACGGAGACACGAAATGGAAAAAATGAAATAAACAGATACGACAGAAAAAGCGAAAATTAAATTCTTTTAAAATCGTATCTGAAAATGGACGGGTCAGTTATTTAAAGAAAAACTTCTTTGGACATTATCCTTTCTGGGATTAGATAAAATGAAGGAAGGCATGTACTTCTTTAGACAAACACACACAACGCAGATGTATTGTATTAAACGGTTTTGCACAAATATAAATTGCGGACGATTATAGCAAAACATTGCAAGAACATGAATGTAGAAAAATGATATTTGCCACGCATGCGCGGAAAACGTGATGCAATGGCGCTCAAATAGAGTGATTTTCTACACGCAGCTAAGATGAGACACAAGACAGAAAATGAAATACCCAGTGAGGATCGAAATCACTGCTCAGTTGTAATGATTCTAGCGAAACAAACTTGCTAATCATTACACAACTTCTTGGTGCTCCAAATTGCGGTCAAATGTGTTTGTTTATATTTACGCAAACACACACGTTCATAGATAAAAGAACGTGGGAATTGCTTGATATGTGCACCGATACGAAATGTACAGATATGAAAAGCTATGCTTCTTCGATATGCTGCCTATGTCAGGGACATAAGCGATTACCTCTCTCCACAATTTCCTATCATTTTTGTCTATTCGTGGTTTTTACAAATTACCAAATCTTCTGTCCCACACTCCGCTAGCCAATAAAACAAGATAGTCAGGTAAGTGGCAAGATGCCTTCTCTTACCTCTCATGTCCTTAATATACCTCGTGAGGGTTGCATTTCCAAACCCTCTTTCCTCGGTATGTAACCAAGAAATTTCACCTACATTTTCCTAATTCCTGATACGGGTTTTCTTTTTTGAATACTTCTGTAAATCCACATTTTCGCTTCGACAAATTTTCTTCTCATCTGTTGGAAGATTGTCGAGCGTCCCTGCCATTTTACAAACACGCATTTATCGAAAAAAAATATTCAATCACATAACCATATTCCCAAAATACAAAACAATAAGAATGTTAAAATTTAAAAGAAAACTTCAAATTCATAACCTCATACTATTCAATATATATAAAGCATAAATTATTCCCAAACTAAAATAATTTAAACACTAATTGACATATAAAGAATAATTAGTAAACATTATTTCCTCAGTTTCGTTTCTTAGACACTGAATCGTACCACTTCTTGTCTTCCATAACTTGCCTGATTTTTCATCCAATCTGATGAATATTTATGAGCATTTCTTAACGTAAAAATTTTGAAAAAATAATAATACTTTTGCTCTTGTATATAAATACGTGTTATAAAACGAAGATCTTAATTTTTGCCTTGATAAAGACCTTTAGAGAACGAAACGTGTCAGGTCCTTTAGTTTTTATTCATAATGTACTCCGTTTGAAATTTTTACACACACACACATACACACACACACACACACACACATATATATATATATATATATATATATATATATATATATATACTACCCAAATCTACCCGAATTTCAACCGTGAGGTATCGTCAGATAGAAGATGTATCTTCAGACTTTCTACCCGCAGATACCTCATGGTTGAAACCCGGGTAGCTTGGTGCGACACATTATTTGCTGAGTACATTTTGCTCAAGATTGTTATTGCTGGATTTTTTATAGAATACTTTTTATTTTATCTTCCGAGGAAGTAGTTGCTTTTTGCTTTCCTATGGGTTATTATATAACGTATGTTTTAGAGAGCGGCTTCAAAATTATGCTCGTGAAAATGGCCATCATTTGTCAGACCTAATTTTTCGCTCATAAACATTTCATAATGACATTGTTTAGTAAATGTTTTTATGTACATTTTTAAGTTTGTGTTGAAATATTTGCAGATTTTTGCTTTCCTTTTCTGTGACTTGCCTTATATATATATATATATATATATATATATATATATATATATATATACGTATGTATATATATGTATATATATATATATATATATATATATATATATATATCAAGAACAATATTGAAGAAATTGTATAACAAAGTGGAAAGTTTACTTGTGAAACGTTTCGTTCTTTACAACTTCATCAGACTAAATTTCTTATATTAGTCTGACTTCATATGCGCGCGAATGAAGGGTGCTGGGGGTTTTAGAATTTTCAAATTTTTAATTCTTTTATTTATATCAGATCGAATATATTTAAATTTATTTTCTTTTCTTTTACACCACTCTTGTTAGTATTCTTGCACACTGTGATATTAGAATATCTGCCAGGAATGGTGAAATGCTGTAAACACTTTTAAACTTCTTCAATACCCGATTTTATATTAAATGCGAAACAAAAGGCCAACAAAACCCAATGAATCAAAAAAATATATTATCCTACCAACTAACTCTATCACATATATATTTGAAAAGAATTTATTCAAACACAACATAAAATTTGTTACTACGACATCCAAAACTCTAATAGAATTAGTCAATACTAAAACCAAAAAGCTAAAACATGTAGGAGGGTTCTACTTCATCGCCTGTAATAATTGTCACAAAAAATACATAGAAGAAACCTCAAGGAATCTAAATAAGAAGATTATATGAACAAAAACGGGACATTTTTGCAAAATAATGCGTCAAATGCATCGGTTACTCACCCTAATGATACTGACCACAATTTTGACATAGAAAATGCTACTCTGATCAAAGGAGAAAATAATTCACTCCGACATAAACTTTTGGAGATTATAGCTATCATGGAAACAAGTAAGAGTGTTCCATAGGCGTAAATGTCTAGAGAGAGACCTAATCAGAAAGTCATCCACAGTAAATTTGCGCCTTGTCTTTTACAAAGTTTCACCATAACAGGCAGATTTTTTAATATCACTGTGTGGTATAATTACTCTTAAAAATGATGTAAAAGAAAAAAAACTCTGAATACATCCGGCTAGATATTAAAAAAACATCGAAAAATCCCAGCATCGCCCATGCTGCGTGCACATGTGTAGTCGTAGCAATATAATAAATTTAGTCTGATGAATTATTGAAGAACGAAACATGTCGCAAATCAACGTTTTTTTTTGTTATATAGTTGTAAGCTAGTGTTTCTCAACGTTTTTAAGCAACGGCACATCTAGGAATATTAAGACACATTTAGGAAATTTTAAAAAATACACTCACGAATATACACTTACTTTATCAAAATTATTAAATCAAATGCTCAATACTGCATATCGGAAACTCAATATTAATTTATGTTTCATTATAAGTTTGTAAAAATTTTAAATTAAAATGTTGAATACAATTATATGAAAAAAATATTTTTTTCATATAATTTGATTTATTCAAATAAAGGAAAATTTCAAAGAGTTAAATTATGAAAATAAAAATACTTTTTAAAAACTGAATATTAAAAAAAAGAATTTAAAATAACATAATCGAAGAATAGCGAAATAATTATATGTGACAGTTTATATATATATACCTGAATTTCAACAGTGAGCTTTCTTCAGCCAGAATGGTATCTTTAGACCTTCTGCCTAAAGATACCTCACGGTTGAAACCCGGGTAGCTCGGTTCGACAACTTATTTGCTAAGTGTATTTTGCTCAACTTTCTTCTTACTGAATAATTTATCGAGCACTTTCTTATTGTTTACTTGAGATCAATAAAAAAATGTATCTTTTATGTTGTTAAAGATTGAAAGAAAAAATATATTTTATCATTTCAAAGGGAAAATTAAAATACTGGGGAATTACACTAAATAATAGCTCGTCAAATGTTTGAGAAGCGAAGCCATAATTGGTAAACAAGTAACGAAATTTAGTCATTAGTCATTTCAAGCATTAGCGCCAGCAACATTTTACACCAATTCCCCCTAACAAAGGCTAAAAAGTTGACAAAATTTGAATTTGAAAGAATTGTCGAGCTATAAAAGTAAGGTCTGTTTCAATATGCCGTCGATGGTGTGATTGAACGCATTAAAACTGCTGTAGTAAGTTTCTTAAAGGACTCTGGGTGATACGGAACGAAAACTTCAAGAGGTCGGACCAAGACAATCTCGTCGAGATTGAGCAAGAGGATTCGGCGGTTTGTCCAGCAAGACATCAGCCAATCATCGAACACGATTAAGTCTCTTACGGAGGCAGAATGCAGCTTAAGAATGAAGAAATGGCATCGTTGATAGAAAGGTTTTAATAAGTGTAAACATTTTCAAACTTCACGATCCATTTCACACAAGAAAACTTCTCGGCTAATCTTTGCTGAGAAGCGTCAAGATTAGGCCACAGAAAAGTGGAAGAAATTTTTCTCTTATGAGAAAAAATAACCTGGATTGTTTAGATGGTTTTAAACATTTTTGGCGTGATAAGGAGGAGGTTCCATCATGACTTCCAAGAAGCATTAGAGTTTCAGCCTTTATAGGCGCGTCAAACCCCGTCTTAAAACATTTGCATTTTGTTGAGATCACCTTTATTGACTTAAGGCCCACGTTTGTGTAGAAATTCGCATATCTTTCAGTTGTGTGACGCTGCAATCCGTAATGCTTGCAAGAGAAAGGACGTTTTTAAGGCGAATGACGTGATTATTTTAAACCATTCATTTCGTTCGTACAACACCGTTGAGAAATGTTTGATGTGGATGACAGAAAAATGTTATCCTCATCTCTTGGAATAACATTCCAGTTAACTTTTGCAGACTCTTATGTCGACTATGCAATTGACAATGAGAAGGTCATGCAACGGAAATTCCTTGCTGGGCGTATCATAATGTTATTCTTAGGTATCTGTTTAACTTACGACCAGCTAGTACTTCGTCTAATTTTCCAGTATTTAAATTTTTCCTATTAAACATGCATTTTTATTTTTGTTTTTAGGATTCCTTTACTTTTCATGTTATGAATCTCAATTCAAATAAGTGATTGAATCAAGAAACGCGAAAGATGTGTTTTCCTTTATTTGGCAATGGATATATTTACAAGAGTAGAAACCATCGTTCAAATGCATACGTACGTTATCATACATATATATTACATAAAATGGAGATAGTCAAATAAAGAGGGAGAGAGTGGTAGATAAGAACAGACAGCAATAGCTAGCTAGCTAGCTAGCTAGCTAGATAGATAGATAGATCTCTCCATCCGTGCCTCTTATTCCAATAGTTTATCCCTCTATTCGCACATCTTTATTCTTTCGCTCCTCTTTTCAACAATGTCTCATTCCTTGACTTGTCTCCTAACCTACCCAAATCTTTCACTTTCCCCCACTCTTTCATTCCACTAAATTTTATTTTTTCATTTATTGTCAGTTTTACCTGCTTTCCCCGACCCACCCACTCAAATTCATATTTCATCATTTTCTTTGGTTTCCACTTCATTTATTCTTATTTCTCGAAGAGGATTTTGTTCTGTACTCCCTAGCCACAGCCCTCTTTCACACACTGTCTGGATGTCACACACACACACACACACACACACACACACACACACACACACACACACTCTCTCTCTCTCTCACTCTCTCACTCTCTCTCTCTCTCTCTCTCTAAAGGGCTGGTAAAGATTTTGTCGGATTAAAAACAAAAGTGAAAACATTCTCTAAACCATCGCTTTAACGTAAAATGTAAAAGACATATTGTTATCCCGCTATGCCCCCGACTCCAACTCCTAAATCTCGATTTTTATTTTAAATGCCAACTTCCCATTCCATTTATTCCCCACTCTTTTACCTCCAGGTTTACATCGGAACCGTTTACAATTATTCACTCGCACAACCCAACAAATAGAGACTCTTTCCTGTCAGTCATCGGTATGGATGATGCAAGGACCCTGGAAAGCAACACACTGCGCCTCCTTGGCCTTGCTTTTTCAATCGACCTGAAATGGAAAGACGACATCAAATCTATAGTTGCATCTACTGCTAGGGAAATATGATCATTGTGTTGGTACCAGAATTCCCCACCTCAGAATCCATCTTGCACATTTATAAATGCGATGAGCATCATGTGGGCGTCTGTCTATTTGTTTTTTAAATTTCAAAACTACATTTAGTGTAAGGTTGATGGTAGGGGAAAATTGCTTGATATATAGTGCCTCTCTTATAGCGAGGTGCCTTTGATATTGTGATTTAAATAGTATTTTTGTATTTTCAACCAAAAGTTTCTTAAATGTTCTTGTAAGTTATGGGTTAATAAATGTTTTTGTTTTTTTGTACTATTTTACTAGATAGGTGGCATATAAGGCGTCTACTTAGAGAAGAGGTAGTATTGCTAATATAGGTAATGGATATATGACGAACATTGAAATTCATCCACTATATTAGTCATTGCTAGTTTAGATTTGATAAGGTTATTATTATTAGAAATAACAATGTTTGCTGTCTTCCATTTTCTATAATATATTTTAAATTTTACCTGATTTTGAGGAATTATGACAGAAATATGGTGTTTAATAATTTTTCGTATAGAAAATTTCTCCTGTTAATAATTAATATGCATTTGGCTGCAATAAAATATGCTGATGCTTTCTTGTGTGTTATTTTTAATGCCAGTGTCATGTATTTTTTGTAATAATAATTGTGTTTGTTTATTAATGATGTAGTTAGGAAAATTAGGGCTGACTAGTGCTTGTTCTATGTGCTTTAATTCACTCACAAATATTGTTTTTAGGGAAGAATTTTGATGTGCTCTATTTAAGAAGTTCGTTATTACTACTATTATATATCTTTCTGGGCATTATTATAATTAAGAAGATAATATATATATATATATATATATATATATATATATATAAATTTATTCGCCTAAAGAGAGTCAATTTTAGACTCGAAATACGTGTTGCATCACTAACACCATTATGGACAATTAATGTTTCATAACATGTATAATTACAAAAACGTTCACGGCTTCTCACACTTTTTATTCTATACTAATTTCTCTAGTTGGAACAACCCTATTTATTAATTATATATATATATATATATATATATATATATATATATACACATCAACATTTTATTTGTTCCCCCCCCAAAAAAAAAAAAACGAAAGCGGCCGTGACTCGAGTTTCATGCATTATGTTCAATCATCAGGCAGCGTTGCTGGCATCGTACAGTTTGAACGAGAGCGACAGCCAAGTTTGGTTGAGATGTTAAAGTAGTTACAAATGTTCGGAGGGAGAAATGAAGAGAAACCCTCAATTGGTAAGTGATTTAATTTTGGTGTTAGGAAAAGTGTTCTATGAAAGTCGGGATAGTTAAAGCATCCGATGTGAGAGCATACCATATAGGCAACAATAGACGAAAAATCTAAAAAAGCGGTCAACCACACGAAGGCACTCATCCACCCCCGCCACCACAAAAAAAAAAAATATATCTAAAATAAAAAATTTGCATTACAGTCAAATATAAGAACATAACAATACCGGAAAAATAACATCCTTAACATTGGTCTCTGAAGAGGTTGAAAGCGCTTGGAAAGTCGAAAATTATGGAACATTTTTACATTCCTTATCTCCAGCAAAAAGTAAACATGTAAGAATATTGGAGAAATTAAATAAAAAATTAATAAAATCTTCCTTGTCGGTTGTTTTTAACGAAACATGTTTAAATGAATGATTGTTGCCCAAATATATATATATATATATATATATATATATATATATATATATAGTCATCCGCTGACAGATCTGTTTCCCTGTATCACAGCTCATCAGTACGGTTAGACATCCGATTGATTTTAGCCAGGTTTGAAACCCGAGCGAATTGACATAAGTCAGCGATTCTACCTCTGAGCTATGGGCGCTCAGTAGAAGAAGGCCGATTTTAGCGTGTGATATACCATGTAAACATACGCCAGTAGCTGAGAGTGTTCTAATTCATTACTGAATGAACGAAGCGTAGCTACTAATGGTAGCTACTGACCTACTATTCTTCTAGTAGTGCTCAATCAGCGTGTGAGAGCGTAAATAGTCATATATTTCTCCCCTGTGACACTCATGGAGTGAGAGATAATAGCGAGACAGCGTCGGCTCACTTCATTTTCTTTAATGTCAGTTGTTAAACTTAACTTCCAGTCATGAATGCTCTTGCTCTTATTTTTATCAATAATTGTGTCGTTGAATAGCGAAGAATATATATACATATCCTTTCAATTATAATAAAGACCGTTGTTTATATATATATATATATATATATATATATATATATATATATATATATACTCGTTATCCACATACAAGCCTATTTCGCTGTATCGCAGCTCATCTTCTTCTTCTATGTGCCCTGTCCCTTCAGGACGTAGGCGATCATGGATCTCCACGTCTCTCTATCCCTTGTGGCTCTTAGTATGTTTGCTCCTGTTGCTCCTGGCAACCCCCGTTCCGTCATCCACCTGATCAGACTCTGCAGATATGTTATCCGCTGCCTTCCTCTGTCTCTCCTTCCTTCTATCTGTCCAGTCAGTATCAGGTTCTCCAGGCTCTCCTTCCTCATTGCGTGTCCCAGGAACTTCAGTTGTCTCTTCCTGATGCTCAGCATCAATTTCCTTTTTGTTGCCATTCTTTCTAACACTTCGTCGTTGCTTGTATGCTCAGTCCACGATATCCGTAGCATCCTTCTGTAGAACCACATTTCGGCCGCTTCCAGTTTTGTCCTCATTTTCGATGATATTGTCCAGCATTCACAGCCGTACTGAAGAACTGACATCACGTAGCAGTCTAGCACTCTTTTCTTCGTTTCTATTGAGATCTTCCTGTGTGTTAGTATTTTGCTCATCTTCTGGAACGCGTCCTTTGCCATGCCAATTCGCCTTCGGATCTCCGTGTCGCACTTTCCATCTCCTGTTAGAACACCAGTGTGGCTAAACATCCACTTGCCTCCGACCGGGGTCGAAACTCGACGGATTTGGTGTCAGGCGGAGTCGCTAACCAGAGGCACATGGAATCAGAGAAGGGAAATTTTAGCGTATACACACGCCAGTCAGCGAAAATCTTAGTAAGTGTAAAAACGATCCGCAGTAACATTTACTTTTAAGAGTGCTCGATACAAATTTTATCCACAAGAAGATTCTTAATTCTGTCTGATGCCACCTTTAACTGTCTGAAAAAAGGTCACGAATTGTTTTTAAATTTTCATAAAAGCCACTCACAACATCAGTGACACTGCATCGCCTGATGAAGTACAATTCATAGTACTAGAACATGAGTAGCGAAGTAAAATGTTTTTATTATATCTACTCATAAGAAAAAATATATATAACATTTCCTTCCTGTCCTATGGAGTATTTTTATATATACTCAATAGTAGATACATCAATATATATGCTGCTGTCATTTTAGAACTTATATCAATATAAATATTTTACCGTTAATTTTTACGACACTAGCCTACTCGTATAGCATAAACCTGTATTAGATTTTTATTTTTTTTACTTAAGCGTTTCTGATACATGGCACATGACTGAAAGTATGTGGGAAAGCAGTGAGGATCGAACTCACTATTCAGTCGTAGTAGATCTAGCGAGAAGTACGCGATATCTATTACACCATATCTTTTAGCATAAACCCGTAACTTGCGTTATCTTAGTGAAAAAAATAGCAATGTAATGGATTTTCATTCCCTGTGTAATAATGTGTTTTAGACATTTTTTTTCCTCTAAAATGCTATGTTAATGAATCTACCATATGTGTTACCGCACATGGTTTAGATATTACCCCGGTTAACAATGATTTGATATATAGCTTAGTCCAGTACAATTTGGGAAGTGTGGGGTCGAGAGGAGAAACTTAAGTGTTTCTTCCATCTCTCATTAGCAACAGTGATTTTTTCTTGCAGCTAATGGCAAGTGTATGGATAGACGGACAGGCATAATGATTAAATGAAAGAGAGAGATGCAGTCTGTAATACTATCATAAACTCACACACACACATACACACAAACACTTATATATATATATATATATATATATATATATGTGTGTGTGTGTGTGTGTGTGTGTGTGTGTGTGTGTGTGTGTGTTTGTGTGTGTGTGTGTTTCGTTAAAAGTGACGGACAAGGAAAATTTTATTAATATTTGATTTAAGTTTTCCAGTATTCTTGCATGTTAATTTTTGCTGGAAATAAGGAATGTAAAAATGTTCCATAGTTTTTTACTTCCCAAGCGCTTTTAGCTACTTCCATGACCATTTTGAAATATGTTATTTTTCCGATCTTGTTATTTTATCCTCATGTTTTGTCAGTAATCTAATTTATTTTGTGTTTGACATTGTGTGAGCGTTTGTCTATTTTAAAAAAAACTTTCATGTTTCTATTTGAACTGTTAATAATGTATGGCAGATGGTAGGAGAAAGTTGTTTAATATATAGTACCTATATCTATATAGTACCTCTCTTATAGCGAGATGTCTTTGATATTATGATTTAAATAGTATTTTCGTATTTACAACCAACATATTCCTTACGGCTCTTGTAAATTATGTATTAATTAATGATCATTATTGCAACATTATTAGATAGGTGCATGTAAGTCAGTACTCAAAAAAGTGTAAGTATAACCAAACATTCTAGAAAATGACCAGTGAAGCTACTAAAAGCACTTGAAAGTAAAACATCATTGAATACTTTTACATTCCTTATCTCCAGCAAGAAGGAAAAATGTAAGAATATTGGAAAAATTAAATTTAAAATGTCCTCCTTTCGGGCGTTTTTAATTAAACGTGTTTAAGGAATGATTGCGACGCAAATATAAATATAAATATATATATATATATATATATATGTGTGTGTGTGTGTGTGTGTGTGTGTGTGCACGCGCGTGCGCTTTATATATATATATATATATATATATATATATATATATATATATATATATACGTACACACACAGTGTGCAATGGATAAATTGTCACTATAATATATTTTTAATTGTCGTTTTTGATTTTGTCGAGTGCACAGTATAGTAGGGTGTGTTGGGCACCGTCTTTGAGAAAAAAGATCACCGTGACGCAATTCACTTTACCAGAAATTTGGAAACAGCATTGGCACCGGAAACTATACTATGAACATTTCAGAGTGTTTGGGTGTTAATCTGAGGAAAGTTCAGATATTTCGGAAAGAGGTGGATGATATTTGGAATGATCACTAGTGATGGCGAAGTTATGCATCTTCCAAATAGGCCTTAGACTCAACATGAAGGCCTACATCAAGTGCCTTGAAGAGGAGGTGGTTCTGGCCTGGATCATGAGGGTGGCTCTGAAGCCCTTATGTCTTGCAACAGGATTCTGCACCATACAACACAAGCAGGGAAAACCCAGCCGACGTGTCATGGAGACTGCGAAACCATTCGACGCAATATTGGAGTATTTGAAATGGTTCATGATTCAGTTGTCCGAGAGGTGCATGCGTGTGTTGTTAGCGGAGAACATTTTGAACATTTGTTTGAAATTGAAGTAGAAATATGGCTTTTTGAACATATGTTAGTATAGAACCCGATCCCAAAGTTTTTAAAACTATTTTTAGGTTCTATCTTGGACTGTTAATTTAAGAGCGTCTACTGTAAACTTTAAACGTAATATATCAAATACGAAAGATTTGAGTGCATATTATATGGATTTTCCTTGTTCTGATATGAGGAACCCACCCACCAATTTTTTGATACATTCTGTAAACGCACACGCACACACACACACACACTCGCGCGCACACACACACACACACACACAAACACACACATATATATATATATATATATATATATATATATATGTGTGTGTGTGTGTGTGTGTGTGTGTGTGTATGTACATATATATATATATAAATTTTGAAGAGAGTAAACTTTTTTTTTTCATAATTACATCGGAGTGATGACCAAAACATCCTTCGAATTTTGTTATTAAAAATGATGTTACATCTCTTCAATACTTTATTTAAATTCTATGGTATCAAATATTTATTCATATATATATATATATATATATATATATATATATATATATATAAGCACTTTGGACATTGGATGGTGATAGTCTGTTTCATGCATGAGCGCAGTCGACAGAGTTATTCGTACTGTCCTTGGCATTAATTTCAGAGGGTGTTTTATCGAAACGAGGATCTGTTCTCGCCCGACCCACATCACATCACAAACTACGATAAACTCAATTAATTTTATTTGTAATTAATATTATTATGTATTTTTACTTATCTGTTTTTACTTTTTGTTGGAGAAGACTTTTTGTCTGGTCAGGAATTTTTCAGCAGTTTTTTTTTCAGTGTAATAGTGGAATGAATGATATGCGAGTGTTTTTACTTTTGATTTTTTTTTTTCAGAAGCACTTGCTAAAATTCATCAAGATTCCCAAGAGGAAACAGAAAAAAAAAAGAACATTGATTGTGGAATAATGGAGTTTGTGTTTCGCATTATATCGTAAAACGTAGTGTTTGTTTTATTAGAACCTTCTAAGACCGTATGTAACCATTTTTACACACACACACGCACACACACACACCCACACGCACCCCCCCCCCCCACACACACACATACCATGATTTCCCTATCTATTAATTTGACTGTTAAAAAATGGGAATAATTACACAAACACGTGTATCTGATATATATATACAGCCTTTGAGATTTGAAAAAGAAATCACTCAACCGGCGGTCGAGACGAGGGAAAATTTACTCGCCCCACATTATTTTACTCGACCGACTTCATTTTCTTAATAGTCGCATTACGTAAACATAGCGTGAATCGCTGATGGAAAACAAAAAATGAAATTTTAATTAAAATTTCGAACGTGTTAGAAAGGATTTAAATTTTTTTAAAAATAATAATAACAAAATTTGATCTTTCCTCTTAATAATAGCATAAACATTTTGATTATAAAACTTTGTTTTTATTAAGTTTGAGCCTTTTTATCATCATGATATGCGGTTTTTTTTTTGTTTTTTTTTTTGTTTTTTTGGCAATTGAGTGGAGGTACCTAATATTCGTAGTTTCTTTCTTATGTTTGACTACAAACTCCATCTACTCATATTTTCTCGACGATTTTCTATAAAAAGTTACATATTTGTACAATTTGTTTGTTGGTGCGTAGTTGAAAGAAGTATGCGTATTTTTTTTCTCTTTCTTTCAAATGTTCGTTTTTATTTTTCGTAAGCGGGGAGGAAATATAGATGTTGAGTCAAAGACAATATTTTTCTAAATGAGTTTCTAAAAATCTGTGATATGTGAGCGTTTTTAATCTAGACGACAGAGACATTTGGCTCCACTCTGGAAGCATTAATTAAACGAATGCTTACACTGACCGGGACGATAAAAGCGAGACAGGAGCTTGTCAATCTAAATTTCATTTGTCAGATTTTGCTTTGATGATTGCGGGATATCACTGTCTTTTGTTTAACCACACATTTCGACGTAAATCAGGCGCCATGCATAAGACCAAAGACTTCAATAAGGTCATTGTAGGTAATTCTAAGTAAATTGTGAATCTTCAATGATATACTTTTGAGTTGTAAAAGGAATCAGATTTCCTTTTTCTATATTTGATGGGACAAGTTTTATTGCGAGATTTTTAATCGACCGCGGGTGAGTAAAGCAATAAATTTTAATCGTCCAATTAAGTTTTTAATTGACGGAGTCGATCGGGCGAGAGAAAATTCAAAGGATATATATATATATATATATATATATATGTGTGTGTGTGTGTGTGTGTGTGTGTGTGTGTGTGTGTGTGTGTGTGTTTTGTTAAAAACAACCGACGAAGAAGATTTTATTAATTTCTTATTTAGTTTTTCCAGTATTCTTATGTTTTCTTTTTGATGGAGTGTAAAAATTTTCCATTATTTTCGACATTCATGGCGCTTTCAACCAGTTCACTGGCCATTTCCATTTGGTAGAATATTCTAGTGTTTGTAAACGTTCGTTTTAACATTCAGAATATATTCCTTAGCTATTGTCAGTCGTCGTTCCACTAGTTTTATAGTCAGTGAATTGACTGAAAGAGCTTGGAATTTCGAAAATAATAGAATATTGTCACATTTTTTATCTCCAGCAAAGAAGAAATATATAAAGAATACTAGATAAATTAAATAAAAAATTAGCAAAATCTTCGGTGTCAGTTGTTTGAGGAAAGACTACTGCCAGATATGCATTAATATATATTTGAACAAATTCTTAGTCGTACAAATCTTTATAATAGCCAGGAATAAGTGTAGTTTAAGTGACATTTTTACTAAAATCTAAATAACAACCGGTTTTATTCCAGCCTTATCAAGTTTATTTTTAGGAATAGGAGACGTGCAACATCTTTTATTTTATACGTCTCTTATTCCCAGAAATAAATTTGAGAAGGCTGGGACGAAACCGGTTGGTTTTAGTTTTTAGTAAAAATGTCACTTAAACTACGCTTATTCCTGGCTATAAATAAATAAGTATATATATATATATATATATATATATATATACAAACACACACACGTGCATATATACATATAATTACTTTAACGCTATTTTTAGTGGAAACTTCGATTTGAGTAGACACAATTTATTAGAAATATTTTTTTCTTCGACCATAATGAGATCCACTCGTCACGAAATTTCAGCAATTGACAGTTTGTATATATATATATATATATATATATATATATATATATATATATATATATATATTGGCAGCATTTTCTCATTAATGCAGGTTTCATTGAATAATATAGACAAGTTTTGTCTATTAATTTTGTGTAGGATCCGTTCATACCATCAAGTATATCAGACGGTATGAACGGATCCTACACAAAATTAATAGACAAAACTTGTCTATATTATTCAATGAAACCTGCATTAATATATATATATATATATATGTGTGTGTGTGTGTGTGTGTGTGTGTGTGTGTGTGTGTGTGTGTGTTTTACTAAAGATGAAGGTTCAAGAGATATTCATGATAGTTATGTGTGATATGAATTAAAAAGGTAGATGAATGAAGTAGCTATTATGAGGATAAACAGCTATTGACCCTTGAAGAGTTTTGATTTGTAGTGTTCAAACACGCAGAAGTTTGGCCCAGAAAGGAGAAATTGTTGGATATACTGGAAATATGGGTGATTCAACTCCGTGGGTGCATAATAGTGTGTGTGTGTGTGTGTGTGTGTGTGTGTGTGTGTGTGTGTGTGTGTGTGTTCAAAATATGTATAATTTCTTATCATCAGCAGTTCGCTTCACACTCCGCCCAACTCCTCTGTAAGCTCTTGTCCGACAGCCGAAGACCCTGGAATATGTTATTTGTCGCTCTTTATTCATACACTAGAATCTCATGTTTTGAATTCACCTAGACAGGTTGTTACCAAAGGCTATAGAACCTATATGCTCTGCTATTTACCTATGTAGAAGCATCCCTCTTTTTTCCAAAGGTATTAATACCTAAGTAAATATAATGAACCTGACCTCCTCTCTCAATTTATTAGATTCAAGCTTCTATCTATTGCACTTATCTGTTAATTGATACAGGCTTGGGCGATCATATCTCTTTCCAGATATGACTAGGCAGATGGTTTTCTTGCATTAGGTTGCCATTTCTTTCTGCTTTAGACTGATTACCAACCAAGGCTATATCTGTTCTGCTATTTAACCCACGGCGAGAGAGAAGAGACGGATTAATAACTTTCCCAAGGGTATTTGCGCATAAGTAAATGCAACGAATTCAACTAGAGTTCGAACTCGGTTCTCCGATTTCTACGTTCTGTGCCGATATCCATTGCACTACAGTGTACATCATTTCTTCTATATAGTTTTAATACCGAATATTAAAATTGAAAATTCAATGTGAATTCAAATCTTAAATGATAAGCATCGTTTACAGTTTATATGAGAATCAAAAGCAAAACTATTGGGTTATCGGGAATGTCCATGCCGATTTTTGAGGGAAATTAATGTTCATGCCGATTTTTAAGGGAAATTAGTCCATGTCAATTTTTAAGGTAAATTAAATTTCATGCTGATTTGTAATAGAAATTAAAACACAAAACAAAATTATTCCATTAAATATTTTTTCAACTAAACCATTTTTGGCACATTTTTCCATTTTTCTTTCAACTTAAATATTCCGTCTTCCCAGAATTTCGGTGATTTGTCGGCAAAGAACTCACTAAGGTGTTTTTTATGCCCTCCAAAGAATTAAAATTTTTAACATTGAGGACCTGGATAATTGAAGACGCATTGTTCGATGAATTTAGCAGGTTGGGTAACATACTCCAACCAGGTTGCATCAATTTTTACCTCGTCACCAAAGAAACGTGACGTCTGGCATTATCCTGACGAAAAATAATACCTTTCCAATTGTGGACATTTTTCTTGAATTGCTACCTTTAATTCATATAGTTACAAGCAGTACTTCTCAGAATAAATTAACTGATTATTTGGCAGAAGATTCCTTTCCCACAGCATGATTTTCTTACGATGAAGGATTTCTAGAGTGGCTAAAGTTGGCAAATGTTGCTTACCCCAGTATCTATTTCGATAAACGATCTGTTTCTCGTCATCCGTAAAAGGTGCATTTTCATTGCGTTTATATAGAAAATCACAGATAGAAATGCGATCCAAAAGATTATTTTCATTTAGATCATGTGGTACCTCAAACATCGTAGCGATTTGAATACCAAAAATGAACTAAGTGCTCATGGATGATAAATTTTGATAAATTCCCGTGTTGTTTAATGCGGGTTATTCTCAATCAATGTCTTGATTTTGTGTGTATCTGTAGTATGGATGGTCTGCGTGAACCTTTTTCGTCAATAAGTTTACAATAAACTCTCAACTTAGCGAACCACTTCCATACAGTTCTATCAGCTAAAGCACTTTCAGCATACTTTTTTCTATGTTCCGTCTCCTTTCAGAACGTGGGCGAGCATGGCCTTCCACATCTCCCTATCTTTACTGGCTCTTTGCGCCCTTTCTCCTGGTAATCCACCCAAACCCAGCTCTGCCATTTATTTGCTCAAGTCCGTCATGTATGTTAAGCGTTGCTTTCTCTTGTCTCTCTTTCCTTCTATCTGATCTGTGAGTATCTGATTCTCCAAGCTATCCTTTCTCATTACATGTACCAAGAACTTCAGCTATCTTTTCCTGATGTTAAGTATTAGTTTCCTTTTGGTTTCCATACTTTCCAAAACATTATCGTGGCTCACATATTCGATCCATGGTATCCTCAGCATCTTTCTGTAGAACCACATTTTGGTTGCTTCAAGTCTCTTCCTCATCTTTGATGAGATTGTCCAGCATTCACTGCATATTGAAGAGCAGACATCGCATAGCAATCCAGTACTGTTTTGTTCCAAGCGAAATTTTCCTGTCTCTCAATTCTCTACTCAACTTCTGAAATGCATCCTTGGCCATGCCAATTCGCCTTCAAATCTCAGTATCACACTTACCATCTTCTGTTAGAAAACTTCCCAGGTGTTCAAATTTTTGCACTTTCTTGGTTTTACTATCCTCCGCTTGTAGATGGTATTTTGAGCTCCTCTTTTTACTGATGACCATGCATTTAATTTTCTTGTAGTTTATTTGTAGCCCTTTTTTCCGCTTTCTTCAGCTACCTTCTGCAGGAGGTCTTGAAGTTTCTTTTTCGTGTCTTCTATCAGCACTGTATCATCTGCGTATATTTATTGTTGCATACAAGGCATTTTTGTCTTTACACTTCTAAAAAAGCATCTAGAGTTTAAGATGTGTGCTCTTATCAGAAACGTAAGCATAGCATATCTGTTGATATATTTCACGAGTTCTAATCTGTTGGAACATGAACAATAAAAAATCGGCTTGAACTTTCCAACCAATACAATAACATTTTTGTCATGTTGCATATGGCGGTTTTCTAAGAGCAGCTTAGATGTGACACAAGATCAAAATATTGTCCACCTAGTTAGGATCGATCTCACTACTCAGTCGTAATTAATCCAGCCAGACAAGCTTGTTAACCATTACAAGATGTCAAAGTTCCTAGTTTTCTAAGCATAGCTAAAATATGGCACATGCCATTATGTATGGAGTACCCAGTGATTGTGGAATCCATTATTCAGTGTAACTGATGTAGCTAGACAAGCTTGCTAACCATTTTTCCCTTTCGAAGAGCCAGGGTGGTTTTCTAAGCATAGCTAAGATATGGCACGAGGCCGAAAGTATGAGGCACTGTTCAGTCGCAATTGGTGCCTTGGTGGCTTCTTAAACATACCTGAGATATGTTACAAGGTTGAAAGTATGAAGTAGCCACTGAGTATCGAACTTGTTATTCAGTCGTAATTGATCTAGTGAGACAATCTTGCTAACCCTTACACTACCTCGAAGTGACTGGGTTATTTTCTAAGATGGAGTTCATGGTCGAGAGGATCGGGCTACCCAGTGAGAATCTAATTCGCTATTCAGTCGTAATTGATAGAGAGAGACAAGCTTGCTAACCATCTCACCACGTCGAGATGGCCAATTCATCATGGTTGATATGTGCTATGAGAGGTAGTCTCTTTCGTCGGGAAAGCCGTGACGTTATTAAAGAAGTCAAAAGTGTCGTTTAACTTCAGTGTTCGAGGCTCCGTGTGCGTACATTACTCTTCTCACACATTTCTTTGATTGCCATAAGCAGATCTCTTCAGATTTTTTTCTTTTCTCCCTTTTAAGCTAATTAAAACGAACAAACAATGGCTTGCTGTACGCGTTGTACTGTTATTAACTTGAAGACCCGAATAAAATCAGGGATTTAAACAGATTAAGGTGAAAAATTAAAGTTTTTGATTGGATTTAAAAAGAAAGAAAAAGATTAATGTTTTCGTTCCATCTTTTTTCTTTCTTCTTATTTTTGTTTATTTTTTTAAATTTGTGGTATTTGAATAAATGAACGTTTTGAAAACCTGGATTTTGAACACTGTTTTTATTTGACTCCTCCTCTTCCTCTTTTTCTTCTCATTCGCCGCTTTCTTCTTCTTCTTCTTCTTCTTCTTCTTCTTCTTCTTTTGTTGTTCTACTCCTCCTCCTTCTTATACTTCTTCATTTTTAGATGAAAAAAAACTCGACGCGACAAAGATATGCTTCTCCATAAGCATGCTTAGAATGCCATGAACAGAACATTTGAACAACGCGGAAGTATAATAGAAAATGGAAGGTGATAGAATATTTATACATAGTTAGAATCCTCTTTTCCTCTTCAATAATAAAGATCATTGTGTATTTATTTGTGTGTATATATATATATATATATTGAGAGAGAGAGAGAGAGCAAGAGAGAAAAAGAGAGATATAATAGGGATAAACAATAGCGAGACAGCATCGGATAAGTTCACTAGAGAGACAATAGTGAGGCAGCGTTGGCTCAGTTCATGCTTTTTACTATCATTTACTAAACTCTACTACCAGTTATGAAAACTTTTGCCGCGTGTTTGCAATTTAACAATGCCTTTTTATTTGATTTTTTGCAATAATTATGTTGTCTAATAATATATATATATATATATATAAACACACACACACACACACACACACACACACACACACACACATATATATATATATATATATATATATATATATATATATATATATACTCTATTATAATAAAGGCCGTTGTGTATTTATTTATTCATATAATATACTTACCTTCTGTAACACTCAGACGTTTTGATAATTTTGTTTCTTTTTCTTTCTTATGTCTTAATATAAGGTACTCAATAAAATGTACATCCTTATATATGTTGCCGTCATTTTAGCCAGCATGTCAGTATAAATATTTTGCCGTCATTTTTGACGGCACGGGTTTACTCGTAAGGTATATTTAGGCGACAAATATTAATCCTAAAATGTTTAAAATTCAACTGTCTGTTTATATTGATATTTTATATATACCATTGTTCAAGTAAGTTTCATATGACGAATGGATTGTATATAAACTATCCGAAGTTGATGTTGTTTCTGTCGTTTTTTCTTAAAGTACTTTCAACGATCTTTATTATCAAGAATCATGTGCTATCAGTGTGGTAGGCAATATTCTATGGGCTTCATTCATGGAAGAAGGACAGCGAGAGGATGCACGGGCGAAAAAACACTGCTACGAATCCATGCGATCCGACTGAGTTGAAAAGGGGTGAACATGTCATGTGCTCCCTATTGAAGTCGACTGCCGTGGATACCTTGCACGGTCAATTGTTTACTTCCTTTGCGGGTGGGCATCACTGACCGAAACTTGAAGAGTGCTTCCCATCGTCAGCAGATCCAAGTTCAAAAGGGATCGGGTTGGATCTGGTCAAGATCCAAAACGAACAAAGTTAATTGAAGCGATGTTTGCAACACATTGCTAATTCCAACGTGAAACGCGTCTTTATGTTCAAATTCATTCCTACGTCATTTATAATGACGTAGGAATGAATCGCTACGACATTATCGCTACGAGAACGTTGTGTATTGGTTAACGATCAAAATCAGACGCTTTTAACTCAACGCTGAAAATCTGACTTGCAGTTGTAAAAAATTCGTAAGAGACGAACACTTCTACACAAACACCCTGTATGGTGGCAAAAGAGGCTGGTGATGTCAGAGGGTGACATTAAGGCCTTAAGCACCGAAACTGACAACTGCAAAGTTTTGGACGTGCTTTCACACGTTGTATGTAGAAAATACAGAGCGGAAAGTTTGAAACAGTCCAAAGTGACGTCACGGTTCAGAGACAGTCGAAATTAATGAACAAAAATAACAGAAGAAACGGGAAATTCGGACATTTTATCCACAAACTCCATCCCAATGTATGAAATCTAATTCTAAATTTGGAAAATACAATAAAAATAAAACAAACAGAACTTACGGGTTGAATTAAATGAATTGTCTGTATATATATATATATATATATATATATATATATATATTGTGCATCTGGACAACTATCTCTCTTTTGTTCAGGTTTTATTAAAAAATGACAGATAAGGTAGCATCATTAAGTTTTTATATAATTTTTCATGAAATCTTATGATTTTCTTTCTTTTCAGTACTCAAATTATATAACAATTGTCTAAAGGTTTTGTACTTTTGAGGTATACTTTTAGCCATTATCAAAAAAGAATTTTGATTTACTTGTAAATAAACATGTGTAAAGTTTATGCATATCGTGTCACATGTATGTTAAGTTCCGAACACGATAAGCACATTGTTACCATGTTTATAATTGATGTTATTAAATGTAGGATTTTTCTTTTTTATTAGTTATTCCTCCATTATTTTTAATCTTCTTTATATATATATATATATATATATATATATATATATATTGTTTGTTTAATTACTTAGTTTCTAGTTCTAAGAAGATTATACCAGTGCATATTTGTTTTAAAAAGTGTTCAATACAATTATATTGTAGAACTTTTGAATATTTTTCATTTGTAAACAAGATATTACGCGACATAGTTTTCTTCCATGAATGGTGTCTTCATCTGAAGATGAAATTTTGATATCGAAATATTAATGTATAATAAATAGGTAATACCCAAAAACTTTTTTACCTTCCATTATTTTACTAAACGTATTGTGACAGCCTTCAAGACATAACCATATACCTATTATACACAATGCTTCAAGCAAATTAAAAAACTTTACTACATATATATATATATATATATATGTGTGTGTGTGTGTGTGTGTGTGTGTGTGTGTATTGTGTGTATTTTGGCATCATTTTTTCATTAATACAGGTTTCATTGAATAATATAGACAAGTTCCGTCTATTTATTTTGTGTAAGATTCTTTCGTATGATCTGATTAGCTTGATAGTGTTGTCATGGAAAGACGACAAGAAATCAACAATTATTGCGATTTCTTGTCGTCTTTCCATGACAACATTATCAAGCTAATCAGATCATACGAAAGAATCTTACACAAAATAAATAGACAGAACTTGTTTATGTTATTCAATGAAACCTGTATTAATATATATATATATATATATATAGTTGTGATAATGGTTATTAACAAGATCGCTGTTTTTCAGTTGTTAGATGCGAAGGGCTTTAACCGTATTGGCTATGACGAACATTTGCTGACCAAAAAAGCGTTTAAGCGTTTAAGCGAAACATTTCTCGTTATAGATTCCTTGAAATTATCATATCTTTTCAGTTTTATATCCAAATGTAAACAAAGAAACTATAGGGAACTCACAAACAAAATCAGTTTATTCTTATAATCAAATGTCCAACAATACATTTTATAGCAGAATTAAAGTAACTGCGACATTAAAAATATACAGTGCATTTTTATAGTAAAATTACCAACAATACATTCTATGATCTACAAAATATATACCTAAAACACATGCCTTTACCCTGAAAGTGTTTGATATGCTACGAAACAAAATCAACCAACTAAACAACCATCATAAAGGACTTATTCATAACATGAATGCATAAAATATCCTACAATTTTTTAAACAAACCAAACTGTATTCAAAAATATAAATTCAACTATATTACATCATAAAACACACATATCGCAATTAAAGAATAAATAATAATCTTTTATATATAAAATATTTCCAACCTATAAATATTCTCTTATAGTAAAATGACCAACATTACAATATATCTCTAGTTGAAACCATAAAATTGTGAGTGAAATGTTTAGATTTCGGCATTAACTAAATTATAAATGTTGATAAGCCACTAAACAAAATCAAGCCAACAAGAAACAGAATATTTTCCTGACATTAACCATATAACATCCTACCATTTCTTAAATCAAACTTTATTCCAAAATATGACTTAAAAAACTTACAACTTAAAACACACGTATAGATCGTATAAATGTCTTGATTGTATTCACTTATGCTCAAATACCATTGAGAAATGTATTAATATGTCTCTTCTCCCGCCACTTTTGTGGTTAAATAACAAGACAGATTGGTTCCTTTAGCCTTGGTTGGCAACAAGTCTACCGCAGAAAGTAATTGCAACCAACTGCGGGAAAATATTCTACCCAGTCAGTCATGTCTGTTTCTAAACATGATCACTCATGTGTGTATCACGTATGGCATTTAGCTAACTAACCTGGATAAAAGAATTGAATAGTCGGATAGATTGGGTTATATAGACTTGGTTGGCAACCAGTATACTTCAGAAAATAATGGCAAGCTACTCCGGAAACATCATCTGCCGATTTAATCAAATATCTTTTGAGACATGATCAGCCAAGCGTGTGTCACGTATAGCACTTAACTGATTGACTGTATGAAAATTGAGATGTAGAGTGGGGGCCTATATAATAGATACGAAGAAGTGGGAAGGAAGCCCTTGCATCAGCTCTGGAAGCTAACCTGAAAGTTGTTTTTGAAAACAACAGACCAAGGCCATGTTCAAACCAAAATGTAAATCATCATTCACATTATGAGTGCAAAAATTCTTTATTAAAGTAATCGCCCATTTCTCCAGAACATGAGATAAACAACAGAAGACAATGATTTTAACTGTTAATCTTTAAAATATCTAAGTTATAACTTTTAGAAGAAAAACCCAATACTTTAAAACATTTAAATTGTAATTTTTCTAAAAATTACAAGCCATAGAATTAATTTACATGCCTTGCACCATATAATTTTGCAATCCGTATCACATTCTTAGGCGAATGCTTAAAAATTTTAATGTTTAAACCACAAGATATTCATAACTGACAATTTTTCATAACGAACAACTACATTATATCTTAACAATCAAACCCCTGGATATGATATTAGATAAAATTGAAAGTACCTCGAAAAATAAAACTAATGATAATACCTACAACGCCGTTGTTGCAGTTTTTTTTATCACCATACAAGGTAACTTATTCGCAACAACGAGTGGATTAAAATAAAAGTAAACAGACATAATTAGTCAAAATTATTTAATCAAAGACTTAAATGAAGATATGCTGTCTAAACACACACACACACACATATATATATATATATATATATATATATATATATATATATATAAGCAGCGTATGCTCATTCAAACATGTTTTATTGAATAATATAGACATATTGTGTCTACTTATTTTTATACTGATCTTTTCTAGTTGTCCAACCAGATTTTAAGATGAAATCCATCAAGGAAGGCGCAGTAGGTTTTTTTCCGACAAAATAATAACATTGTATATTTAAATGTCTTTTGGAAGATTGTATGTTTGGCCAAAAAGTAAGTTGATTTGACGACCACAACATTATCTTGACATCTTACACTTCATTTGTTGGACACAAGGTATATTACACAACACCTAAAAAAAAATCATTCATGTTAAATTTCACAACACCCGAAAAATACTTATTGACAACACCAACGCCGTGAAAATAAAAAACAAAAGCTTCAAAATTTCGAAGCCTTCTATATCAAAATCAACCAGCCAACACTAAACAAACTTTATTATAAGTGAAGCAGTAAATTATTGAAGCGGATATAACAAATATTTAAAGCCATTTTTCAGATCTATAAATTTGGGGTCACGTCCTTGTTAATTTTATTTTATTTTTTCCTTAATCCGTTAATTTAAAACGGATAAATTTTAAATTGTTAAATAATTTAAACAGATCATGTTCGTGCATTTTTAAAAATTCACTATCAAAACAAAATGCAGATTTTATCACTTACAATAAGTTTATCTTTGTAAATTACAACTGAAGTTGATCTTGAAAAAAGGCGAAAGTACTTGGCTTAACAAAAAATGCGCCTTCGTATTAGCAGGGTTACAGTGTGTTCAAAATAATGTCCATGTGGACATATCTTGTAAGAAGTGCCGAAAGAACATATGGACCTACCAGACAGTCACCTACCATTCCAGCCCACAAATCTATCGTAAACTGATGCTGCTATCTAGTATGTATTGAACCCAGGTATGTTCAGAAGCACACAAATTAACAGGAAACAACAGATAAATCTCTATTCCTATTCAAAAGATCGGGGTGGGGTCAACCGGACGATACACGAACTTATCTACTTTCACCAAGAATCGAACATATATATATATATATTTTTGTTGAAACTGCTGTTTTGTTATGTTTTTTTATCTAAAATTTAGTAATGCCACAAAATCGAACAAGCAAGTTTCACGAAACACACAAACAAGGCAGAAAATCGTAGAAAATAAACCAATATTTTCGGATTAAGATCGGGTCATAATAATCTCGGATAAGTCCTCTCTCCATTTTTTGCCTTTCCTCTGACCAAAACATCTGCAAAGGTTAGCAGATTAATCCAAGACTTGCCGCCTTTATCTGATGCGTGTACAGATCGTTGGACTCTTAACGAAGATGGCGCAAAGATGATAACAGTAACAAGACAAGAAAAAACAGCAAGCATAAAGAGACAGATAAGCCACTCACACGCACACTGACTCAATTTCGAGTGAAGAGTCGCCCATACCGCCCCCGGGCCAGATGTTCAGTGGAGAAGAGGGTGTGAGTGATTTATAAATTGATTTATTCAGTTTATGGATTATTACGTTTATGGTTTCGCATGTTTTTAGCTCTCAGATGTGTTTTTAATTTTGATTCTGTAGTTTTCTTTTTTTGTTTTGTTTTGCTTGCCAGTCTAAGATTTTAATTCTTTGACAGAGAATCACTTTAAATATGAGAAAGGTCATGTGACACTTCTTTATTAATTTCGACAATTTTACGATTTTGCTTTTGCTAACGCCTCCTCGATTACAAAAAATGACACAGGAAAAATATATTCGCAATCCAGAAGTTTAGTAACCTAAAATCGAGAGAGTTCATGCTTCGTCATTTGTATAATTATCATCATCAACTCTATGAACGGTTGTGATGGTTAAAGTCGTTGCAGGCCTGAGCAACACGATCCAAATAGCTCAGTTACATGCCAAACTCCGACTCTATAGAAAATAACTTCCAATTCAGTCAGTAACATTGTAAGTCCATTTTTCCCGGGTCTTTTTTTTTTCTTTGTTTAAAGTTCCATTTTTCGGGATAGTCACGGAAATTAGGACAGAATGATTATATTACTTTTTTAGAAGATCAACATTGCAATCAAGATGAAAGCTGGAGTTAGATGTAATAGGTAAAGCTGCTAAATATTAGATTCATAGCTATTAGGGATCTCTGAGCATTTAGTTTTAAATATCGTACAGAAATATCTAATTTTCACAGGATTTCGCTTACAGACTGATTTCATAATTTTCCTATTTTGTGTATAATTCTAAATAAATTGATATATTTTGTATTGGATACATTGAATGGAAAATATATTCAAACCAGAATTCTAATTATGAATCTCAATCAAAATATGCATTTTCTTCCTGCAAACGATAAGTAAAAACTAAGTACAAATATTGTGAAAGATTATGAAAACGGCTACTTAATGCATAAGATTTGTTAAATCATTTGTTAAAGCGTAATTGATAAAAACAAAAAATATATAAAAGTGTTTATGACACCATAATATTTCTGGGCACAAATTATAAGACGAAATGTTTAAAATTTGTACTGTTTATTAAAAATAGCACTAAAACTAGTGTATTCTATGATATATTACATTATAATATATCTAAATTGTTCAGCATAATGTACTTTTGAAGTAAATCAAGGTTTTATTTGATGGCACAACGATTTAGTAATAATATGCTTCTGCCATGCATTTTGTCTATATATATTTTGTAAAACTTTAGAAAATTATAAATTTCAAAAGGCTACGCAGATAAGGCTTTCACTGATCACCGCAATTAAATTGCAACGCTACGATTTTTAACTTAAACTTAATATTCAAACTGGGTTACTCAAAAAATGATAATGATTTGGAACAACTATTTTCTATATTTTTCAAGTAAATTCTTGACTTTCTAACTGGGTGCAAAACCACGGTTCCAAGATCCACCTTCCCCAGTGTCCTAACCATTTTAAACAAAACTCTAGATGAACAGATAATGCTGTTCAAGGATGATTCATGAAGAGCGAGACAAAAAATAGAAGGGGACCTACTTTGAGAGAACAAAAGAAAACACTTGAAGTAGAGACAGAGAAAGAGAGAGAGAAAGAGAGAGATAAAGAGAGAGATAGAGAGAGAGCAAATTCAGACCTTTATTTTACATGCCAGCTTCGTCTACCACACCCTGCTGAAGGTAAAGTTTGGCCTGTTAAACGCCTCCAGTTGCTGCTCACCAAAAGGGCTGAATTTTGAACCAAATAGAGCGTTACCATTATATCACGAGTTCAATGGAAGGCAACTACAAGAAAAAAAGAATTATCATATTAAAGTCTTCACTGTAGACACTATTCAGAAAAAGCCAGAATGTTTGATAAAGAAGGCTCTACCATTATCGAACGAAATAAATGCCTATTGTATATATATTTGGCCATCTATTGTTTTTAAAGAGACATAATTAAAATCATATTGTATCTATTATATTTAAAAATCTTTCTATCGAATATACTTGAATTAATTTTCCCAATTTATCCGCTCACAACCATCACAATTTCGAAAGTATATTCAAATTCACAACGATATATATATATATATATATATATATATATATATATATATATATATAAATGGTGAAAAATTATTATTATTATTATTATTATTATTATTATTATTATTACAATGGTATAATGCAACTTAATAGCTATAAAGTTCCGGTGTTAAAACACTATAATCAGGTAGTAAAATGTGGTTATTTTGTAACGAAATTTTAAAAGAAACAAAAAAAGAATACGCTACATTCCAGTGAATCGTACGCACACTGTTCTTTTATGTGTTATTACTTCACTTAATTCATCTCATTGTCTAACTGTGTTTATATTTCTTCATTTATTAATTAATTTACTTTAAAATCTCAGTAACTATATAATACAAAATAAATTAACCAAATTTAACTGCCTGATGATAGTGTTGTAACACCGAAACTTTATAGATATTAAGTTGCCGTATGCGTTTATTATGATTATTATTACCATTTTTCTCTACTTTTGTATTGAGCACTTTTTAAATAAATATCTACCTGTTTAATATTCTTCCATTAGTAACCATTATATATATATATATATATATATATATATATATATTGTAGCTATAGAACACGTGGATTTTAACCCACTGTTCAGGCATTTACTTTTATAAATAGTGCTTGATACAAAGTAGGGCTTTATATTGTATTAGTTATTACAATGTTTTATAAAAGCCTAGTATCACTACACATAAATTTTTATGTTTCGGAGCATCAGTGCTCCTCATCTGGTGATAAGTAGAAATGAAAAATAAATGGTGAAAACGATTTGTTCTAGGTAATGTGATATGTAACTGGTGTGTGGGATGGGAATTTAGTATGTTTAAGCCAGTCAGTCGGCAGTTTGTAACCTTAGAGATACAGCCTTGCGTTAGGAGAGGGGGCAGTAGTCTTGGACAGGTCATTTTTTAGTTTTGTCTAGGTAATTCTTATATTGGGATGTAAGGCTTTTTAAGAAAGGGTAGGCAATTTTTATTTTACTACTATCTTTGAGTGGATGGAATAGAGTGACATTTTAGTGTTTCGTGGGTTTATTTTATTTTATTAATACAATATTCGTTTTTTATTTTGTGGATTAACATGGGGATTCATTACCTTTTGGTGGGGATTATTTTATGTGAATGTGGTATTTTTGGTTAATTAAATTTTAACGAAAATTACTTTCGATGTTTGCATAATACTGCTAATTCATCCCTACGGTTCAATAGTTCGCCATTGTTGAGATACTTTAGAATGTGCAGCTTTTCACTTAAGCATAAAGGGCCGATGTCGTTAAGCGAGTTACAGGTTCTAGTTTTTTACAGGATTTTCCATTTTCCTTTGGGATTCTTTTTTGTGTCCTTTAATTTCCAAAAATATGCAGAAACGGATGTTTGGTTTTGATACATGTTGGTTTTTAATTAAGTTAAGTGCATGTACCAACGCTGCTTAAAGGTGTTCTTCGTAGATCCGATGTAGACTTTATTTACAGTTGGGTTTTCAATTGATGTAATTAATATATATATATATAAAAACAGAACTGTCTGTCGATGATTATATATATATATAATCATCGACAGACAGTTCTGTTTTGCTGCATCAGAGCTCATCAGTACAGTTAGACATCCGATTTCTTTTAGCCAGTATTCAAAGCCGATTTGACATCAGTCAGATATACAACCTCTAATCTATCGGTGCACGGTGGAGGAAGACAGATTTTTTTCGTGTTATAAACACAAATTAAACAACCGCCAGTATCCAGGATATATTTAATATTAAAACTTGTCATCTTTTATTTCATCTGAAGATTTGTCATCGTCTTACATTTTATTTTATGCCTTCCTGTAATCTTATATTTAAACTTAAGTCTTAACTTCAACTTATATTTAATCTTAAGACGTGTTGTCATTTTATATCTCATCTTAAATCATCCTGTCATCGTATATTTAATCTTAAGACTTGTCGTCATCTTTTATATCATCTTAAGCTTACTTGCCATTTCATATTTAATCAGAAGTCTCGTCGTCATCGTATATTTTAATCTGAAGACATGTCTTCTTTTATTTAATCGTAACACTTGTGAGGTTTCACCTTAAGGTTCCTTGTCATAATACATTTAATCTTAAGACTCATCATCATCTTATATTTCATCTTAAGCCTTCTTGACATCTTATATTTAATATTAAAAAATGTCGTCATCTTATATTTTATCTTGAAATTTCTTGTCATCATGAGACTTGACCCCATCATTTATTTAATTTTATAACCTGTTATTTAATCGTAACTCTTGTCATCTTTATTTCATCCTAAGATTTGTTGCCATCAAGAAAACTTCGTCCAACCAATGCTAGCATGGAAACAGACGTCAAACGATGATGATGATGATGATGATGATGATGATGATGATGATGATGATAACAGTTACAGTTACATATTCTGTGCAATATTTCTGTCAAGAAAACTGACCTTACATTTTTCCGGCCAAACATAAAATTTTAACCAAATTTGACATTGACCTTTTTCATTACTTCGGAATGGTACTCTGCTAGACCAAATAAAAAAAATATTATTTTGAAAGCTCTTCAAATCAAAAGACGATCACATTCCATCTTGCCGCTCTCATATTGTGAACATGCTGTATTTACTAGCCTTCCCACGCAAGGCCGGATGTGACACATGGTCATTTTATAGTGGGTATTCCCGGCCATATAGCCGGGCCAAAAAATGTCTGCCTATTTTTCCCCAGTCGTGATTCTACCCTTCGGCGGAACCACGACTGGGTTAGTGCTCTCTGCTCGGAAGCAGAGAGCGCCCTCTACCCGACGGCAGAGTGCTGACAGTGTTATAGAGCAGTCATCCTAAGACGATTGCTCTCTGTGAACATGCTGTAAATCACTCAAATGTCATTCGATTTCTATATGCCTTTCCTGAAAATGACCAATGGTGGTTGAAAGTTATTTCGTAAATCTGTAGATGATTATTACATTTTTGTAACTGCTATCCAATTTCATATTCGACACCAGAAAACTACTCCAAAAAGCATAACAAAGTGTGCCTGTCCTTGTTCATTCAGTCAAATAGTTTTCATATATATATATATATATATATATATATATATATATATATATATACTGATGAGCTGTGGCACAGCGAAAAAAAAACTGCTTGCGGATGACTACTAAAGCCCTCACCAGTCGATAGAGCACACTGGTGGAAATGGTAGACAAAAAAAAAAGAAATTAAAACAGTAGATACTCCCCGCTATTAACGTATCGCTTATTCAATAATGAATTTGAACACTCTCTGCTGCTGGCGTGTATTTACATTGTGTAAATAGCAAGCCACAATCTGCCGATAGCTTAGAAATCAGTCAAATCAGTCAGGTTTCGGTCCTGGCTGGAAGCAATCGGATTTCTAACCGTACTGATTTCGCTTTGAAACGGAATTGTCTGCATATATATATATATATATATATATATATATATATATATTGTGTGTATTTTGGCAGAAAATTTTTCATTAATACAGGTTTCATTGAATAATATAGACAAGTTCTGTCTATTTATTTTGTGTAAGATCCGTTCGTATGATCTGATTAGCTTGATAGTGTTGTCATGGAAAGACGACAAGAAATCGCAATAATTGTTGATGTTTTATCAGGTCTGAGCTTTCGGCTTACATAAGCCATTATCAAAGGATGAACATTTCATGTTCAGTGAACATAGAACATTTAAATTATTATTAACAGAGTGGAGTTATAGAGTAACTTATATTATTCAATGAAACCTGTATTAATATATATATATAGATAGATACCCTATAATCGGTATATTTTAATTCAAGAGGAAATCCCATGTTGCGTTTCTAAGAATGAATATTAATGTAACAGACGTTGGTTTGTTATAGGAAGTTTATTTTAAATTGGTTTAATTTAAATTCTTTTCTATACTGTTCTAATTTTTATCTCTTTCTTTTTATTTTTCTCCCCTCCCTCTTTTTATGTTTATCTTTCTAACGTTTCATTTTTATTTTTTAATGATTTAATTATTTTAACTGAATTTTTTAAAAATTAATAGGATATTTTGGGATACTAGTAAGAATAGTTATTTTTTTTTTAATTGTATTGGATTTATGTTGCACGATTTAATTTTCTACCGTAAATATATCCCATTATATTTTAAATTTATCTCTTTATTGTTTTATTTGTTATTATTATTATTATTATTATTAGTAGTAGTAGTAGTAGTAGTAGTAGTAGTCGTAGTAGTAGTAGTAGTAGTAGTATTGCTAGTATTTTAGATAATTTTTACGATTGCATTTTAATAAATTATATATTTTTATTGGGAGTTATTATTTTAACCAGAGTTAGAATAAATTATTACTAGTGGTTAAAATGTAATTTACGTTAGGATATATGATATTATTATCACCATAAATATTCCCTATAGTCAGTATAATTTAAGGGTAAAAATACATTTTCACGTTTCTAAGAATGCATTATATACGTCGGTTTCGATTTAGCGTTTTTTCAATTATTTTAAAATCCATTCTATCGTGATTTCTTCTTTTTTCTTTCTTTCTTTCTGTGTATTTTCCCCTTCTGTTAGGTTTATCAAATTTTTCCTGTTTCTATATTAACTTTAGTATTTTTAATTATTTTAACAATATTTTTTAAATTAGCATTAATTTTTTAAAATAATAGTAAGAGTAGATATTTTTTCAAATTGTATTAAAATTGTGATGTACAATTATTTTTGTACCGTAAATATATCCCAGTATATTTGAAATTAAATTTCAAAATTTCCATGTTTTTCTAATAGAACAGTTGGGTGGTTTGAGACGCTGGCTGCTCTTACGAGAAATGGTGTCAACATTTATTTCTCGTGATACTGTATTTCCTTTTATTGTACCACTTTCTCCTTTCTTTTTCTCTTCTTGCTTTCCATTAAGTTTTTCTGTTTCACATTTTTTCTATTTTTCTCTTTTTTCTTTTTTCCCCTTTTTTTCTCTTCTTTACATTAATCAATCTTCGATTTTTTCTTTATACTTGCTTTCCTCTTTCTTTTGGGTACTTTTTCGAATGAGCGAGAAATTTTCGTAAATAACCGTTACAAATGTCTATTCTAATATGGACATGTGAGCTTCTATGTAAAAATGAATAAAAGAAAAGAAATTTTATTTGGGTGGGGATATTTTGATGACCAACTGTTGTACTATTTGGCTGTGATGAGTAGCGATAATAACATCAGGATGCGGTGAAATATGATATTACCCATATTCTCAAATCTTTTTAGAAATTATCCACAGACAAATTTGTTTCGCTGTATCACAGCTCATCAGTACGGTTAGACTCCGATTGATTTAACCCAGGATTGAAACCCGACCGAAGTGGCGTCAGTCGGCGATTCTACTTATGGGCGTTCGGTAGAAGAAGGTAGACTTTTTAACGTGTATATTATCATTATACGCGCCCAATAGCCAGAAAGCTCTAATTCATTTTACTGAATGAGCAATGCGTACATGCCAGAGTAACTACTGTTTTTCAAAGTTTACCATTCTTCCAGAATCAGGGTGTGAGAGAAGGAAAACCTATCTTAGCCGACGCGTTTCGTCCTCTGATGAACTTTATTAAAGCATCTGTAAGATTTTATTTTGCAATTAATATTTATAAATGAGATAAAAATGTTGTTAGTTTTTAAACATTTTTGAATTTAAGAAAAACTCATAAATATTCATCAGGTTAACTGAACAGACGATGTTGATTATGGAAGATGTTAAATAAGATAATTTAATGTGTTTAATAAACGAAATTTACTAAAAGATTTTGTTGATATTTTTAATGCAGTTAATTATTTTAGTCTGGAATTAATTTATGTATAACCTATTTTAAATAACAGGCGGTTATGATTTTTTTTATTTTTAAAGCATTTTTATAATCATGTATGTTGACTTGTGAAAAGGGCGGGAAGCTTTCAGGAAAGTTGATATTTGAAAAATTCTATTATATATTTTGGATGTGTGTGTGTGTGTGTGTGTGTGTGTGTGTGTGCTTGTCAGACATAATTTTGTTTTTTGCTAGTACTGATTACTACTGCTTGCAACTATTACATAGCTGAATCGTCATCACTTAGAACGAACTGATTCCAAGACAGCCACCAAAGTTCGTGATAAACAACTACCCACCCGCAAAACACCTCAATTACAACAACTGCAACGACTTCTTATTCTCTCCCTCCTCCCTCTCGATCACATCCTAACCGACTAAATCGGGTCCGGCCAATTACACCAATAGCAGTATCACTTGCTATATCATTATAATCCAATTACCCGGAGTACTTACGGTATCCAGTAATGTGTGATTGGCAATTAAATCGAAAAGACATGCTGTCCAGTGAGTACTTGTAGATTATTTTGTGATTTACGGACGAAAGAGAGCCGGGTTAGTTGAGACTTGGCGGAGAAGTTTAAAGGTGAGCCGTTTTAGTAGCATTCGAAAATAACAGGTTTCGAAAGGGAAGCCGTTTGTCAGTGCTCCGTTTGCTTTAAGTGTCGAAATCTGAACGTAATACTGGAATTAGTTGTGAAGAGATAGCCGACAAAATTGAATACCTGAGACGAGAAAGAATTCATACAATTGTGTGTGTGTGTGTGTGTGTGTGTGTGTGTGTGTGTGTGTGTGTGTGTGTGTGCACATTTTCACACATTTAATTCTTCATACAAGGTAGCTCAAAAATCGATATCGTCGTATTTAATAGGTTTAACTTAGTACACTCATTCAATTAGGTGTCATACGCGATACACACATCGGTGATCAGGATTCCTTCGATCTATGACTGAGTAGGCAGGAGATTTTCCCATAGCAGCTTTGTGTTTCTTTTTGTTTTAGACTGGTTGCTAAACCAAAGCTATAGGACCCAGTCTATCCAGCTATTCAGAACATTCCTGGAGGGAGTATAGATACACTCAAAAGCCATAAACGTTTGGTAGATCATGACTTTTTCGAATCATAACTCTATGTGTTTGCACGTTTTCACACATTTGAATCTACGTACAGGGTAGTTCAAAAGTCGATTTCGTCGTATCTAATATGTTTAGTTTAGAATAGCCATTCGGTTAAGCGCCATTCGTGATACAAGCTTCTGTGTTCATGCCTCTTTCAGTCTCTGACTGTCTAGGAAGAAGTTTTTTCCCGCAGTAGGTTGGTGTCTCTTTCTGCTATAAACTTGTTACTGACCACGTCTATAGTACCCAGTCTGTCCTACGATTCAGCATGTAGCTGGATGAAGAAAACACAAAGTCAAGGGCCATAAATATTTGAGCGATTATGTCTTTTTCGATTCACGATAACTAAGCGGAAAATTTTCCAGCAGTAAATTACTGTTTCTTTTTTATGTAGACTGGTTGCCAACCAAGGCTATATAACCCAGTCTGTACTGCTATTTCATCCATATATGGGGGGTGTATTAGAGATATAATCATTATTTCCAAAGAATAATTGACCAAAAAAAAGAATGTAATGAAACCGGGTAGAATTGGAACATGACTCTCCAATTTCTCTTTCATTTCATTGCACCTCTCGCATATTATTAGAATAATAAACGTCCAAATAATTATTTGAAGATTTCGTTACATCACAATCTCAAGTAGTGTATGCCTATTATTCTAGAAAATTAGTTTTAACTGAATATTATCAAAGATCGTAAAAATGCTCGAAGATTTTCTAAGGCTAGATTTTAAAAATGTCTGTATTTAATGATTATTTAATTTACTTTATAGGAATTTCTAGATGCGAATCAACGAAATTATAGTGAACGAAAATGAGATTGAAACTTAGAAACTTTCGAGAAACTTCAATTCAATATTTACATATATCATTCTCATTCCATGTGCGATGCTACTTCTGGTAGCCAGTGATCGTAATAAAGGGTACGGTTCAAAATTCCTAGCACTAGTCCGTAGCGTACAACGGCCAAAACTTTGTAAACATGGCAGTAAAGATGAGAACAACGTAAATAGTGTAAATACTACTTCACTTCCTAAAAAAAGCAGCTCCTATTTGTAAAATACAATTTTGTGCATTTATTTATGAAGTAAAACCCCAACTCTTAAATTTAGTGCAATACTACAGTTTTAAACTCGACCTTCCCTGATGGCAGATTTGTTTAAGATGCAGCAGTATGGCTAGCTTCGATTATATTTGCATAAAAGTAGGAACAAACAATTCCCAAATGTACCTGCTTAAGATTGCACACAAGAAAAACATTGCTTTATGTCCAATCAATGTACATTTAAATCAAATTTCAAGTGTGAATTTCCAGGTGCATGAGTTTGATACGGTAATGTGTAAAAATAGTAACCCTTATACTCCTAGGAAAATCCAATACTGTAAGAATGTAGTCGGTGCCCTAGTGTGCGAAAATAGGAGCCCTTATGCTCCTAGAAAAGTTCAATATGCTAAGAATGTAGTCGGTGCTGTAGTGTGCAAAAATAGGAAGCCTTATATATGCAAGTTAGCCCAAGATGATAAGAGTGTAGTCGGTGTTATAGTGACTGAAAATAGGAGCTCTTATACTCCAAGGTAAGAGTAAGGCGGTAAGAATGTACCCTATCTCTCTTGTTATTCGACCAATAGCTAGAGGGAGAAGATGGATTAATACCTTTCCCTAGTGTGTTTACGCGTATGTAAATGCTACAAATTCAACTTGAATTCGAACTCGGCTTTTTAATTTCTATTGGGCCACAACTCTACTGCACTGTATAACATATTGCATCATAATGTAGCTAAATTGTTCAGTATAATTTCCCTTTGGAGTATGTTCTTATTTGATGACATAATGATTTAGTAATAATGGCCTTGTGTCATCCATCTTGTTCATATGCAATTTCTAAAGCTTCTGAAAATTAAAACTTTTATAAAACTGTGCAAATATGGTTTTCACTAATTACCGAAATGAAATTACATCGCTACGATTTTGAATTTAAACTTAATCTTTTTAACTTGTTTCCTAAAAATAAGCAGCTCCGATTTTGAAAAAAAACAAACAAACAATTTTATGCATTTATTTATGAAGTAAAACCCCAACCCTTCAATTCAGTGCAATACTACAGTTTTAAAATCGACCTTCCCTGATGGCAGACTCGTTTAAGATGCAGCAGTATGGCTAGCTTAGATTATATTTTTATAAAGCAGTCTAGCAGAATGTTTGGTCATTCCGTTTTATAATTTTCTCTTCCATCTTTTGTTATCATATGTGATTGTCATTCGCGAATAAAAGTAACTCTTCGTAAGGATTTGATGTTTATGTCTTCGGCGTAAATAAGAAAAGAAACACGGATTAATAAAATCAATATATTTAATCGATATTCACTAAATTCGGACAAAGTTCATCTTGTATCCGATTAGAAACGCACTTATGCTGATCGGGCTTCCATTACGTCGCTTTCAAAAGAATACGTAAGTTCTTAGAAAACTTTTTTTTTGTTTTTTTCTTTCATTTAATTGTCGGACTTAAGATCTTAAAGTTATCTTTTAATCTTCGGTATTATTTTTGTTACTGTTTTTAATATTTAGCAAATATTTTCAATACTTAGAATGGCTAAATCGCTTTTATTAAACTGAGAGCGAAACAATTTTTTTCAATTCGTAACCCTTTCTTATGTTATACTAAAAACAGGATATGACCTTGAGGATGGAAAGGGACAATTTAACTTAGAACGGGAAGGGACAACTTAACACCGCCAACTAAATGCCAGAACAACTCAGGACCGCGACAACTCAGGACCGCGACAATTCAGGACCGCGACAACTAGAAAAAATAACATTTTTCTAAGCAAATAAAAGTAATATATTAGGAATTAAAACCGTAATCAGTGAGTATTTTTTAATTATTTCAATAAAGTAAATCGTAAAGAAATTTATTTATTAATAGATTACAAATATTCACTAACTGATGTTTTAATCGTTAATAAATTAATTTTATTTGGTTATGAAAATTTGTTTTTAAACTCTGGGAGATTGTAGCTATCAGAGACCAAGTATACAGAAGAGAATTCCACATGCAGAAAGCGCGAGAACAGAAACTCGTGGAAGGGAGCACCAGGGAGATAATCACCTCAGAGCAGAAATCGTGAAAATATTTGTAGAAAAGACAGAGAGAAGCCACAACCCGTCGGTGAGAAAGTGACTGGGTCGACTACATTGCAGATTTTCCTTGGGATTTTGTCGAGAAACCTGAGATGAATAGCTGAAGCACCAGACCAGACATGGCAGCAGTATTCATTATATAGAACACATGGTTCATTGGATAGAGGTGTTGGTTAGTACCAGTGACTTAACCCAAAAAGTTGTGAGTTCAATATCTGGCTACAGTAGTGGTGAACAAATAACTTGTTAAATTAAAAATAGAGTGTTGAATTAAAACGAGATAACGTGGCATCCGGAAGTAGCATCGCACATGGAATGAGAAGGATATATCCCAGTGATCTACATAAAAGGTTCGGTTCAAAAGGGGAATAAAAATAATACAAGAAAGTATTTATATATATATATATATATATATATATATATATATAATTGTGTCACCCCAAGCAAGGCATTTTGCTGCCACTGTTGCGCAGGGGGTTACATAGGAAAAATGTTATGAGAAGGAGTGAGAGGTTGCAGGGGGTGTCAGGAAGAGAGTAGGATAAGGAAGAGAATTCTGATGAGAGTGGGATGGACGGAGAAAAAAGCATGAGAGAGAGAGAGAGAGAGGATGTAAGTTAGTGAGACAGGAGATGACTATTGACTTTACATTTAAATTCTTGGAGATTATAGCTGTCGGGAAGGCAAATATGCGGAAGGGAATTCCACAGGCGGGAAGTGTGAGAAAAGAAGCTGAGGGAGTAGAACTTGCGTAATTTTGTACATTGCGTATTTGTCGGCAATTGCTGTGGTAGGAATGACCATGAAAGAAGTTTATTTTTATGTAGTAATAACTATTTTTAAACCCATAGATTTAAAAGTATTCCAGAAGAACGACAATTTTTTCTGAGAGAGAGAAAAATTCCTTGAATTTCTATGGCATTAAATGTAATTTTATCTAATTACACTTATGCTAAGCGTGCACGATTTTTTTTCACGCTAGTGAGGAGGAGAATAATAAAATGAATTATTTTTTGAAAAATAAATCTACTTACAGATTATAATTTCTCTGCCTAACTTTGATTTTGCAACATTGATAGATTTGAAGCTGTGCTTTTTTCAAATTTATCCATTTGTCCGAATGCTTTTATGGTGAGGGTTTTGTTGTTCTAGACTTGATTATAAGAGTTATCATATGAAATTTTCCGCATTTAGCAAATAGACTATTTTTTTTCCTTTTTTGTAATTCAAAATTTTATTCTTCAGTTGATTTTGGAGGGGTATCCCTTTTTATAAGCTTGAATCCTCCGTTACAGGCTAATGTGGCAATGTTAACTGAAATATTCGTTCGTTAGTTGATGTGATGGGGACATCCTCGATGCCAATTTGATGTGGTAATGTTGTAACCTTGAAAAGGGGCCGCGAACGAAGGTTTATTGAGGTGGGGTATCCCTTGGTGAGTACGAACATCTTCGTCGCCAATTTGATGTGGATCCGATAGTGAGGCCATGAAAGAATAACTCGGACAACGAATAATATTGTATTTAACAAGGAAACTACAAAAATGGCAGTAAACCACGCCTACCTGGCAGACTGCTCCCCTGAGAGTATAAACCTTATAGTTTAAATAATGACTGGAAGAGTCCATAAGTGTCAGTAGGTACGCGCCCACAACACTAACCCCATCATGAGACGCCCGTTTAATTTGCATGTCATTTACATTTCATTCGTTTTCTCGCAGTGAAATGCTTGTAAAAAGACTTTTTTAAAATATTTTTTATATACAAATATGCACTTTTTAAATATAACTTTAAATCAGTCATGATGCCGAAAAATTGTTAAACATTCTTAAACTTTATGACTTACCTTTTATTTTATTTTCTTAACTAGCTCTAGTTTTTGTGTTTCAGAATATTGGAAGACTCATGTCAATACCCTTGTTTATTACCATTATGTCACTTTCTTCATATTTCGATTTCTGCTATGGTCACACTACCTACCAAATTTGCGGAAAGACCTAAGGCAGGCAGTTGTGTGTTGTTATAGCAATATTTCATTGTTTTCCTCTCTCCTTTAACAACACTAGCGTTAAATGAACAAAGTTCTTCTTAGTGTGTTGGATGTACTTATCAAGACAACTTTTTGTATTTCCCTTAAGCTGGGATTTCCAAGGATTCTTTCAGTGAGTTGTCGTGTACCATTTTTTATCATTCCAAGTGTACCTACTGTTAGTGGTACTATTTTATTTTCAATTTCCACATTTTTTCTATTTCAATTTCCGCGTCTTTATACTTTAATAGTTTTTCAAAATCCTTGGTTGCTAGATTATTATTATTATGTCATTTTTCATCATATTTCGATTTCTGCTTCGGTCTCACTACCAACCAAGTCTGCGGGGAGACCTAAGGCAGGTAGTGGCGTGTTGTTATGGCTCCATTTCATGTTTTTCATCTTCCCTATCATCCTCAGCATTACATAGATAAAGTTTTCCTTAGTGTGTGGGCTGTACTTAATAAGACAATTTTTTGTATGTCTCTTAAGCTGGGGTTTCCAGGGATTCTTTCAATGTGTTGTTTTGTTCCTTTTTTTATCATTCCAAGTGCACCTACTATCACTGGCACAACTCTTGTTTTCAATTTCCACATTTTTTCTATTTCAATTTCCAGGTCTTTATATTTTGACAGTTTTTCAAATTCCTTGATTGCTATGTTACAATCCGCTGGACAAGCCATATCAATTAATAGACAAGTTTTCTCCTTCTGGTTTTTAACAATGATGTCTGGCCTGTTTGCTTCAATTTTTCTGTCTGTGTAGATGGTGTAATCCCATAGAATGGTGACATCTTCTATTTCTGTAACCGGTGCTGGATGATGTTCATACCAGTGTTTGTTTACAGCTTTTCCATAATGTTTGCACATTGTCCAATGTAAATATTGCCCAACTCTATCGTGGCGATTTTTATATTCGTTTGGGGCAAGCACAGGACAGCCTGAGATTAGGTGGTCTATTGTTTCTTGGTGTTTATCACAAAACCTGCATTTTGGATCCATATTATTATGCATAATATTTGCCTGAAAGTTTCTCGTGAAAAGACTTTGGTCTTGTGCTGCAAGTATAAATCCTTCAGTTTCAGACTTTAATCCAGATGCACGTAACCATCGATGAGTATTAAGTTTGTCAACATTGGATTTATTGGCACGTACTGGATATTGGCCATGCAGAGGTTTGTCTTGCCAGCGCTGTTTCATCTGTTCAAGAGCTTTATCTTTGGCTTTCATTTTCATATTTTTTGCAGCAATAGTTGGTTCTTGGCTTCTGTTTTACTTTTCTACAGAATCTACTAACTGTAAATCTTGTTTGTATTTACTGCCTTCTTTTATTATTGAATATTTTTTCTTTCTTTCTTCATGTTGCCTTACTAATTGTATCATCCAATCCTTTGTTGTTTCTATGTATGTTAGTAAGCCAATAGTTGTTGTCTTATATGACAATTCCAGCTGAATAAGACCCCTTCCACCTTCTTTACGGGGTATGTATAGACGGTCTACATCAGCCTTTGGATGATGCATCTTATGCTTAGAAAGAAGCTTTCTTGTTTTAGCATCCATTCGCCTGAGGTCGTTTAGAGTCCAGTTTAAGATGTTGAAGCTATATTGGACAACTGGGATTGCAAGGCTATTAATGGCCATAACTCTGTTCTGTGAATTTAATTCAGTTTTTAATATCATTCGTAGCCTTCTATAGTACTCTTTACGCACTATTTCTTTCATTTTTTTATGGTGAATGTTTTCGCTCTCATTTACACCTAGGTATTTATAAGCTTCTTCTGGTTTCAATTCTTTTATTGTTACAGCAGGGTCTAGGCTAATTGAGGATGTTTCTTGTATTGATCCACGTAAAACTGTAGCTTTAGCACATTTATTCAAATTAAATTTCATTCCAATGTCTTCGCTGAAGCATTTTACAGTTTGCAGAAGACCTTCCAGCTCATTATCATTCTTAGCATATAACTTTAAGTCATCCATGTAAAATAGATGGCTTATTTTCTTTTGGCCTATTTTATAACCACATTCTGTCTTATTAAGTTGACTGGTTAGTGCTATTAATGATATGCAGAATAGTAATGGAGATAAAGAATCACCTTGAAATATACCTCTTTTGATGTTTATTTCATCAGACTTATAGGTTCCATTTATATGATTGAGGTAAAGGGTTGTTTTCCATATAGACATGCACTGTTTGATGAAATTGATGATGACGGGCGATATCTTGTATATATTTAAAGTCTTTAAAATCCATTCATGTGGCACACCATCGAATGCCTTTCGGTAGTCTATCCAGGCAGTACTAAGATTTTTCTTTGTCTTGTAGCAGTTTTCCAGGATCATTTTGTTAATTAGCAATTGGTCTTTACAGCCATAACAGCCACGTTTGCACCCTTTTTGTTCAAGCGGTATCATGTCATTTCTTTCTAAGAATAAATATGTTTGTTTTGTTAAAATAGATGTTAATAGTTTATATGTTGTCGGAAGACATGTAATTGGTCTGTAGTTTTTCGGGTTGTTTTTGTCACCATTCTTGGGTAGAAGAAATGTAATTCCTTTTGTCATCCATGCAGGAATTTTAGTGGGATCGTCAACCATTTCTTGGAGTTCTTTGGCTATTTTTTTATGTGCTGCATTTAAATAATATAGCCAAAAGTTAGGAATTTTATCTATACCTGGAGTTTTCCAATTGTGTGCTTTTTTTAGTGCAAATTTAACATCATCTTCTGTAATTCCAGACCATGTCTGTTCGGGTTTATTCTTCATTCGTTCTATCTCCTGCGTAATCCAATGTACTTCCTTGCTAGGTTCTTTAGGGCAAGCCCATATCTTTTCCCAGAACTGTGTGACTTCTTCCATTCTGGGGGGTACTGTCACTTCAATTCTTTTTTTACCTATTTCCCTGTAAAATCTCTTTGTATCAGTCTGAAAGATCTTGTTTTGTCTGTAAAATTTTGCTCTTTTTTCATAGCGTCTTATTCTTTGAGCCTTCAGTTGGATTTTTGCTTTATTTTTTCTTTATTTGATAAGACGTCATTTTCATTCCTGATGTTATATTTTTTTTCGGCTCTTCTTCTTTTCCTAGTTCTTACATTTATTCCTCTACTCAGTTCATCCAGTACTGACAGTTCACTTCTTAGTTGTTCGATTTCTTTTTCGATTTTTCTTTTCCAAGGTGGATCTTCACGTCTGCGTGACTGCCTTGTTTTTATTTTGATGTTTAATTTTTTTGTTGCTGCTGTTGCTGATGCATATATTACTTCGTTAAGATTTGTATTCGGGTCTTCATCCAGTATTGATTTCAGTGCTGCATTGTACAATTTAATAGTTCGGAGGTTTTGTTTTGTTGGTTGGAATTTTGGGAGCTGTTCACGTTCCTCCATTGTAATACTTTGTATTTGACTTAGCTGGTTTTTTATTTCTATCTTGGCTTCCTGTATATTGTTTATTATTATTATTATTATTATTATTATTATTATTTTCTTTGCTTTATGTTCTATACACAATTCTTTTCAGATCCCAACCAGAGTCCTAAAGTCAGAATTGCTTGTTACCTCTGAACATTGTAAAGAATAATCAAACCTCAGACCACACACATTTCACATAGATAAAGATCTTCGTAATGTGTACTGGAGAGATTTCTTGTATTTAGTTAAAGAATTAACTACAGTTATTTTCTATATTGTCATTTATTTCCTAACATTATTATTAATCAAAATTATTGATTTGCAGTATTTTACAAGGCGTTCAGAAGAGCTCGATTCCCAGAAAAGAAAAAGAAATGAAAAAACACATTGCTTAACAATATTTCAACAGTGTATCTGCCTTATTCATGTTATACGTAAAACCAGTATGCGCGCACGTATAAAGATCACTCCTCTATATACAAATTGGCTTGAAAAAAAGGTGGGAACAGTGTGCGGTGTCGCGACTTGTTTTGAGAAAAACAATACGTAATGTTGAAACTGGTGACCAGTTAGTAACACAGTTCGCTCAGAAAGTCTCATATCCAAGGTGTTCAAACTTACAAAAACAAGCCTCTAAACACCAGGCCGTGATGCTTGTTTTCTACTTCTGTTCATGAACACATATGCACAGTTCATCAACATCCAGGGGTACATACAGAACGGGTTAAAGTCGGACAGCTGACAAGCAAATATTTGATTGGTTAGTTGGTTGGTTGACTTTTGATATGCTTTGAATTATTTTGAATACAATTTTATGGCTTCAATTATTGTTGTCATTTTGCTATAAAAATGTATTGTTGGTAATTATACTATAAAATATATTATTGGTATTTTACTATATATATGTATTGTTGGACATTTTACTATAAATATGTAATTTTGGTGTTTTTTTATATAAAAATCTATTGCTGATATTTTTACTATAAAAATGTATTTTTATGCTTTTATAGTGTTGAAGCCGTTCTTTAGATATTTGGCTTCGTTGGTTGTAGATTATATTGTCGAAGGACAAAGTGTCGAACAGACAAAATGTCGAAAGACAAAGTGTCAAATAGACAAAATGTCGAACAGACGAAATGTCGAACGGACTAAGTGTCGAACTGACAACGTACCAAAAAAATCGAACTGACTAAATTAAAAAGTGAACATAATGTCAAAAAGACAAACTTTCAAATGTATAAAATATTTAATAAAAACGAACATATTGCCACGATTTTTAATTATATTCTGTTACAATTGTAACTTCCTCAAAAATAAATAAAAAATTAATTTTAATTTTAGCCACAATTGTAATTTCTCATCAATAAAAATGCTTAACTCTTTACTGTAGTTAGATTGCATATCCGTGTTCAAAAAGTTCGCAATTATAAAGAAAGATATTATTTACTCGGCGGTTTTATATTAGTCTAAAATGTAAAAAGTATTATTTACGGGCAGAGTATATGCATTTTAAGTAAAAGGTATTTTATTGCAGGAGCAGGTCTTTCGTCATTTAGTCAGTTAGTCATTTTTTTCTGTTCGGTATTTTGTCTATTTGACACTTTGTCCGTTCGTTACTTAATCCATTCGACACTTTGTCCTTTCATCATTTTTCCCATTCATCATTTTTTCCTTCAATACTCTGTCTGCGGACCTGCTTAATTACCAATGAAGCGACAATTATTTCACCTACCTTCTAAATTTTGAAATTGTCCCTTGATGCTGAAATTAATGAGCATCTTTTTGCTTAGTGATAAGTTTTGCTATGATGAGTTGTTTGGTTGATTTTGCTTTGAGGCATGTCAACACCTCTATGGGTTATTTAATGCCGAAATCTAAATATTTTGAACGCAATTTTATAGCTTCAACTAAATATGTTTTGAGCGTAAATATATACCTTCAACTACTAATATTTTTACTTTTTTATACTTTTAGGGTAAACGTATATTTTATAGATATAAAGTTTGTACATGGTCTGTTGTAGGTGTTATACCTTGTTGGTATAAACATATTTCTTTAAGGTAAAGAACTGTGTTAACGATTTAAATATTGACAAAAAGTTTCTTATATTGATTTCTACTTAAAATCTATTTCTTATAGGTATTAAGTTGGTTGGTTGGTTGGTAGGTAGAATTTATTTAGCGGCATATTAATCTCTATGGGTTATTTACTGCCTAAATCTAAATATTTTCGACTAAATGTATTTTGAACGCAATCGTCTTCAACCACAAATAATTGCTATAAAATGTATTGTTGTTGATTCTAACATAAGATGCATTACTGATCATTTTGCTTTAAAACGGATTGTGAATAATTTTGCTATAAATATATATAGATGATAACTTTTTTATATGAAAAAGTATTGCTGGTATCTTTGGTATAAAAATGTATTTCTATACGTTCATAGTGTTTCGTTTTTGTTTGAGGGTTCACTATTTTCCCAGAGTCGGGACCCTAACATGTGCTACTACCGCAGCACAGGGTGGACCTGAAAACAACAGCAATTAGGAGGTGGTTTCACGCTCCTCAGAATCTTCAATGTCCCGATTAGATGCTTTGCTGCCAGATGTAGTTTATCAATGTTGTGGATTTTCTTCGCCAATTTGTTGTGGAGTTGTTGTGGCGAAATTTCACCGCAAAGTTGTAGTGACCGGTTTGTGCTGTAAGTTAAACACGGAACACAGGAGGTAGTTTGAAAACAGTGTATTAGTATAACAAGAAAATATGTAAAACGTAAGTGTTAGTAATTAAGTAAATAGAAATAAGTCAGTCCGAACGATACAATTACGCTGCTTATTGCCTGACTAGTAGCTGGCTTTAACTGCGTCCTAGCTGTCGTACTTAACTGCCTGTTAACTGATCTCCGGAAGTCACGCAGGTAATTATATATATTAAGAGGAAGTAATTATATATATTAAGAGGAAGAGTCTATTCCTCGTAGAAGGGCACCATAATAATCATCATGCCGAGGACTGCAAATATCTAGGAATTAGCCAAACTTTAATTTATCAAGACAAGATGTATGCGTTTTAAACCTTTATTTACAAACTTTTTTATATTATTTAATTATTTAATTAGATATAGTGCATACTTGTGATTTACATAGCCACTCGAAATTAAAATTATGATACAATTTTGCTGATCAAAATTTACTCGTAATTCTAATCTGGGATTAAAGTAAAATTTATTTGTGTTACACCATATGCTATCTGATCATAGGAAGGACCTAATTAACGAAAAAAATTTTAAAAATTAGAAAAACCGCATTAAAATTTTTAATATTTATTTATAGATTAAAGTTGATGTATTATACCGTAATTTATTGAGCATAATAAGAAAAATCTTAAATAAAAATTAAGGGAAAAGGTGGGGCGTATTATATACAAGTATTTTTTAAGAATTTTCACTCAGATTATAAAAAAAAACTTTTATCTGAAATAGCCAGATTGCAAATAAACGTTGTTGAATATGTTCAAAATATTGCTGCCAGATATGGTCCTGTGCGCCTGCTATTTATCTTGAGTTCCTTGATAAAATTCAACGAAGAATCAGCAATATTATTGATCCTGATCTGACGTCACAGCTTCACTCAATTTCTTAGTGTCGTAAATTTGCTTCTCCGTGTCTTTTCTATAAATATTTTCATGTTGCCTAGACTCCAGTGAATTTAATCGCAGTACTAGACTGGCGTTAGTTTAGAGTCGGGCTGACTAGATATAGCAAGCCGGTAAGTTCTATGCTAACAGTTTCTTCTCCTGTACTTCACGACTGTGGGACTCCTTTCTAGCCCCATGCTTTTCAGCCATCTTCAAAAATTTATTTACAATGTTAATCACTATCTACTGACCTCTTGGTTACTTTTTCTCTTTCTGTTCATTATTAATGTTTCTATTCCTAATTTTTCCACACCCTGTAACTACATGAGTCTTAGTGGCTTTACTGCCCTTTATGGGGTGATACTGTTTTTTTTATATTTCTTAATTTATGGGGTTTCGGCCGTTGTATGTTTTTCAGTTGGTTAAAATTTTGAAATTAACCCTTTATTTTGAACACTGTGCTAGATTGTTGTTGTTCCATAACTCATGCCATTTCAGGATGTTTTAGTTATCTCCATTTAACTCAACTCTTTATGTTTTTGTTCGCCATGACTCTTTGCAGGAGTAGAATTGTCGTCTGCATTTGACTAACCTGACTGTGAATGGGTGAGACCCAGTTGCCAATCTGGTTGCACGAGTAAACACCTGTTGAGGAGGCACCAGTGACTTAAGTTCGTCCGAGCAGAAGTCATGAAAGTATTTATAGAAGAGACAAAGGGAGGCCACATTTCGACAGTGGGGAAGTGGCTGCAGTCGAGCCGCCAGATCAGTACCTATCACATTACAGACTCTCCTTTGGAGCCTGTCGAGAACACTGAGGAGAACGGCAGGGGCGCCTGACCATAAATGGCAGCAGTACTCCATGCACGGACGGATGGTTGACTTGTATATATGCAGGATGGATTCAGGCGGAAAAAACATCCTGGATCGGCATAGTGACCCAATCTTCTTAGCAATAGATTTAGCTATGGAATCAAGATAGTGGTTCCATTTGAGGTCTGAGGAGAGGGTAAGGCCGAGGAGGCGTAGTGTGTTGCTGTCAGAGAGAATCGCTTGGTCCATGCTAATGGGAGGCAAGAGAGGTTGCTTGTGATGGTTGACAGACAACAGCTTGGCCTTAGACACATTGAAGTTGACAAGCCACTTCTTGTCCCAATTCACCACAGAGTGTAGATCCCGTTCAAGGTCAGCAGCGAGATTATGTCTGTCCGCCACGACAGGTTTCTTACTGGTGCGGGAGTATATTCTGGTGTCGTCTGCGTAGATGCCTACTTGGGAACTGATCTCATCTGGGAGGTCGTTGATGAAAATAAGGAAGAGCGTCGGGCCCAGGATAGAGCCCTGTGGGACACCAGCATTTCTGTTGTAGGATGAAGAGGCATGCCTATTCAAAACGACCTTCATTTTGCGGTTATTTAAAAAAACTTGGATTAGGTCAAGCAGGCGACCAGTAATACCGTAACCCCGTAGCTTGCATTGGAGGCCAGAATGCCAAACCCTGTCAAAAGACTTGGAGATGTCCAGAGCAACCGCGCGAGCCTCGTCAGACTCATCAAGGGCCTGAAGCATGTACTTCGTTACGGTTGTTAGCAAGTCGGCCGTGGACCTGGCAAAGCGGAAGCCATATTGCCTGTCAGAGAAGAGTTTGTGAGCAGTAAGATGTTGGACTATTTCAGCATTAATTATGGCCTCAAATACTTTCCCGAATATCGGTAGAAGACTGATAGGACGATAGTTGGATGGGTCCGAGAGTTCACCACAATTCTTAAATACAGGAACGACTGAGGAGAACTTCCAGCATGCAGGAAAGCAGGAAGCAGAAAGGTAGTAGTTAAACAGTTTAGAGAGGACAGTGGAAAGTTCATGAGCACACCTCTTAAGGACTATCACCGGGATTCCATCGTTTCCACTCGCCTTATGGGGGTCGAGTTTTGAGATTACTCGGGATACTAGTCGAGGTAATATATACGTCGTGCAGTTTGGCCTCAGTTCGGGCAAAGCATTCAGCTTTGTCCGCAGATGACGTGAGAACCTCAAATTCATGGATTAAAGGAGGTATTGAGGATTTTCTATTGTCAGCACTCGTTTGCAAATCATCTAATAGTCCTTGGAGCCGAACTTGCGGTCAGCTATGCGCTTTCGCATTCTCTCAGTAAACAACCGTTTGGTGTCATTTAAGGTTCACTTGCACTCATTGCGAGCAGACGTGAACAGGCGCCTATTGTGATCAGATGACTGTTTCCGGAATAGACGGAAGTAATGGTTTCTGTGGGCAATGGCGGCTGAGAAGGCAAGAGAGAACCACGGAGTGGAATGAGGTTTTAGGTAATACTTCCTCGTCGGTATGAAGGCATCAATGCCAGCTTTCACCCATGACGAGACCTCAGAGGCACCGTCATCAGCTGATAGATCGAACACTTTTCCCCAAGGAACGTCGCAGAGGAAATTGCGAAAGTCATTCCAGTCAGCTTTTTGGTATAGGTAGGAGGTCCGATAGGTAGGGGGCTCCTGAGAGGAGTGAGAGTGGAAAGAAATACTGAGAGAGACTACAGCGTGGTCGGAGTTGCCGAGAGGGCAAAGCTGCGAGACTTGACAGGCGTCAGGCGCAGAGGTGAAACATATATCTAGTAGTGAAGAATGACCCGAGGAAGTGCTTGGGAAGCGAGTGGGGAAGTCCACCACTTGCGTAAGGGATTGAGAAATAGCGAAGATCATGGCGTGAATGCCCGCTGGATCAGTAACAGCGTTTTCAAGCCACTCAGAGTGATGGGCGTTGAGGTATCCGAATACAAATATGTGGGCGAATGGGTGATAGGAAATAGCCTTATCTATGTCGTCAGCAATGCTATCTAGTAGGGAGCAGTCAGGAGAGGAGGGAGAAGGGTAAAGAAAGAATAGGTAACTAACCGAACTGAGGAGAGACAGGCGGAGACATATGTATTGGTGGTCAGTAGATTCGAGTGAAGTCACCCTAGCTATGGGGAGGTGTTCGCTGACGTAGACACCCAGCCCATGTATGTGGACATTTGAATCCTTCCTTAAGAGGGGAAGATAACCAGGGATGGAGAGTTCAGAGGAGGGAATAGCTGAGTTGAGGTTAGTTTCGCAAAGCGCAAGGATGTCCGGGGACTTTTTCATGCAAGAATGCTTCTACACTACGAAAATTAGTACGAATGCGCCGGATATTAGTGAAAGAAAGGTTAATGGGTTTAGGTGGTTTAGGGTCATTTCTGCTTTGTTTCATTTTTTTTTTTAATAGAAAGGGACCTAGAGTAAAGGATACAGGCGGTCATTATCCACGATCTGTGCGGGAGGGAAACTGGCTAGGGCTGCAACAAGGTGTGGCCTCAGGGTTGCCCACCGAAAGCGCTTGCAGGGACACCTATCCATGCGCAACATGGCACTACAAGAACCCCGATATTATACAACTGTTGATCAGAACAGCCGCTCTTGACGCTACGCAAGAGTTAGGGCTCCTAACTACCAGTCGGAAGCAGCAACCAGGAAACTGCCAACTTGGTACCCTCACAGTGATGGCTGTTGCCACCAACTGGCCAGATCGCAAGAAACTCACGGAAGCACCAATACCAAGTTCTGAAGAGAGAAGAGAAAGCCGGAAATCACATCCTAAACAGGAAACAAGGAGCAAGCCTCTACTCCAGTTCAACAGACGTGGGAGGAGTATGGACTGGGCGATAGTGTGATCTATCTACTCCTATTAAAAAAAAAATTCCACGGGTGGTGAGTTAACTAAGTTATAACTTAGTTAAAGTCCAAATGGACCATAAACGCCGAAAAAGATTAGTAAAAAATAAAAATACATAAATAAGAAACGATTACACATACCACACAGGATTAACCCAGGAAATTTGAATTAAGAAATTTATATCTTCAACTCTAGTCTTTTCCCGAAAATTAAGGTCTGGCTAAGCTGCCTGTCCGTGTACAAAGCAAACGAACGAATTTGAATTTGAAGAACAGACCATCAACGAAACATAGAGATTTCACAGGGTTGGGTGATGGGGGAGGTGTAGGTCAACTGCTCAGTAACAGCCACTATCTTGTTAGCTTTGCAGAATAAATAAATAAATAAATAAATAAAGAGAACTTCAAAACAGTAAAGCTAATTTTTCAAAGCATGACTCATGCAACAAGAACCCCAACAAGAACAATTGCAACAAGAAAATTGATCGAAATAAAGTTCAAAATTCGGTTCAAAATTCCATTTATCTGAAGAAAGTCGGAGCATACAACGACCGAAACGCCCTGATTATGGAAACAAAGATGAGGGAAACAGTCTGAACAATGTAAATAATATACAATGTTTATTGAATTTTGTCACTTTTCGTTGAAGATATTGTTTTCATCATATTTTCACCATTGGCGATTTTTGCTAAGGAAGATCATGGGCGTAAAAATCATTTGCTGTAGAAACAAAACGTTTATGATATATTTTTTCTCTGGAGGAGAAATATATATATATATAATTTTTATTTTAAATATATTTTTTGTATCTTCTTAAACACTGTCATCTCTGTAATATCATACCAAGACTTCATATTTTTTATTATTTAAAATTTGTTTCTCCCTGCAAAAATCAACCTTTCTTCCTTTTTTTTTTTTTTTAAGCAGATCCTTACGTGTATGGTCTTCCGTAGTGGAAGGGCTGACGCACTTTCAGCGATAAATGACCTTGAAAATTTTTAGTACTGCGGTCGGTTTGTCTGTTGCAGCTCTCTGGTAGGTAAAGGCTACCCATGCCTGAAATTGGGTAATGCTTAATAAGCCTTCTACCCCTGGCCAATAACTTAGTAGTGAATTTGATCCTTATTAGTAAAACAATAAAAAAAATGACATTAAATAATAAAACAAGGTAGAAAAAAATCATAAAATAACTATTTTCCTTCGATTTTTTAAAAATCATTTTCGTCATTAATTCTTTCTCAAGATGATTTCGATTTTTGGCCGATTTTTTTTTAAAGTTAGCCGACTATGATGTCATAAGATAACAAACAGTCGCATAGAAACGGAAAATTTCTTTTTAGCTGCTGCATAACACATGCAATTATTTCCATCCCTTATATCAGTTAATACACGGCTTAAGAGGCACTCAAGGTAGGGGGTACTGAGTGATCTTTTTGTGAGGGAAGAGAAAAGAAGAAGTAAAAAAGACGCATAGTATGAAGAAGTATGTGATAGATATCTTTTGATCCTCGATTTTAAGTAGGCAAGATTGTAATTGTTTCTTTTGCTTCAGGAGGAACTAGAGATATGTGTAAATCATTTTAGCGTCTAAAACCAACTCTAAAAAGACGCTACGACCAAAAAGCCCGTAAAAACACTATGATTTGGAAATTCTTGCAAAAATCAAATAAGTGCCGGATTTTAATGAAACTATCAGGAATTATTCCCAAATAAATGGAATTATTTCCAAAAAGTTTTTTAGAAAATTCATGGAAAAATATTTTTATGACACTATCTCCTGCGGGATTACTTTCTTTTGGTTGGTTTAAAACAACGGAAAGAGAAATTGATATTGGTGATATTATTAATGTTTTATTGCGTCACGCGATGTGAGCTTAGAAAAAAAATAATAATATTAGTACCATCAAGTTCTTCTAAAAGCACGGGAGCATAAGTTATTTTGGATAAATATACGTGTCTCGTCTTTCATGATTTTCGCCTATTTTCATGTTCAATATGGATTTCCCTTAGATCTGAAATGTTGATTCCGCTAATCTGAAAACGCGTAGACAAAACAAGTGTCAGATAATGTCACCCAAGGGAAAAGGCCGCTGTTTAGCCCAACAGTCCGAAGTGACCCGAGCTGAATTCGGTTCGATATGAGTTGGCATTATCTCATTGGTCGAGCTAAGACATCCGCAAATCGAATGGGCGGAGACCGATTTTCATTGGCCGAAGGCTGTGATCCCCAGAGAGGATCGAAATTGGTTATAAAAATATATGCTCGACACGAAAAGTTGAGTCTGTGGAAGTTTTTCGAGTTGGGTGACAGTTTTTGAGTTAGAGCTGCTATCAGTCGAAATGTAGCGACTGGGGGTAAAATAACCCAGCCAGGGAGCCATGACCCACGGCTGGTCGCCCACCATGTAACTTATGGTTAAAGATTTAATTTCGAATGAAGGCTGCCGCAAATTAACTCAAAGAAGTTAATTTGGAATAATGCGCCATCGACATGAAACCCGAAAGAACGTTATTATTATTTTTTTTTATCACGGAAAATCGAAAATTCTGAATCTTCGTTCGTTCAACCTCGACAAACTCCGTTAAACTCCGATAAGGACCCGAACGAACTTTGCTGTTTTAGAAGTTATATAGGAAAATTGACAATCCTGATGATAGAGAATTAATGAAAAGACTTTTAATGAAATACAAGAGACTTTGGCGAATATTTGAAGAGATCTGTTTATTTCAACGCTAACGAAACTTAGACAAAACATTTCGTTTAACGATTAGAAGCTATGATGCTTTTGGCGAACTTTCTCTCTCCGTTGTAAATATCATTTTCGACAACTGTATTCTTGGGAAAAGAAAGACATTGTTCTTTCTTTATATAAAGACATTCTACGTAGCTCTCCAGGCGTGTTCGACTTCGTTCATTTATTTTATTAATTTTTTAAATTTTTTTTTATTTTTGGTGCCGTGTTTAATTTTTTTCAACCCACATGTGTACACCAGTGTCCGGACTGGCTAAAAGGGACGACTATTAAGATTGCAAGATGAGACCTGTGGGATCTAATCACAACGTGGGACAGTGTCCCGTTGTTGCAAAAGACGTCCTGTAATCCAGCTTTTGTGGCGACATCATCGGACGGGATCGTCGCGACCGGGTGGCAGTGTCACAACTGGGATCGTCACGACCGTCGGCGAGGACGAGCGTCACATTAAACAAACGGCCAGGCTGAGGCGTCACATCTGGTGCCGTTTCGAGACGAGGATCCGGCCTGTCGCCGGGCGTGTACACCCTGGCGGTGGTATCATATCTGGTTGACGTGACCGGGGATAGACCCTGGGTTGCCCCCGAACATGTCGAAAACCCTCGACCCTGAATAACCACCGAATGAGACGAGGATCTGGCTTGAGGGGTGCCGGTCAGTCCGGTGCAGAGTATCACATTTTTTGTTTACATCTGTTACCGTCCCATATATTTAATTTTATTAAATTTCGAGATATTAAATTTTGAGCCGCTTAATGATTATATTATTTAAAAGCAGAACTCCTTAAAGAATTAAAATCAATTTAATTTCGTAAAACAGAAACCTCACTTACCAAAAATCTGCTCTGAATCGTAAAATAAAAAATGCAATAAAACTTACACATTATTTAATTAAGATGGCTTTTAACTGCTTTTATGAAAGGTATATATAGTGTATACAATTATCTTAAGAAAAAAATCAATGTATTAATGAATATTTACAATAATTATTTTTAATTTTATAAATTTTAAATGGAATAAGTTATAAATTTTTAAATATATTAGATCTCTGTATTACATTTTCAACTTCAGGTGATACTGTTACTAAATAAAAAGTATCTTTAGAAATCATAGATGGAAAAGCTTAGTGCAGTTCATGAACAACAATATTTTTTTTAATTTTGACATTTCGTGTATAAACGTGCCAATGTTTGTCAATACAGCTGTCTATACACGACACTATCATAAAACAGGAGAAATTTAAGATTACTGGGTAGTTAAAAAATTAAATTCAAAAATAAATTTTACAGAAATATTCACCGTAGAAAAATAAATAATCTTCCAACTATCAATTAAAAATGTCAACCTGTCAACTGCATTCGTCGTCTGAGTGACGTTATCAGGCCTGACCATTGCGTTTAAGTATGAAACAAACTGTCGTATCTGGATGTTGAATTCCATGTCCACTTATATATTCACATAAATTCTATCTATGATGTTGAGCTAGTCAGTCAGTTAAATGCCATACGTGATACTCGCTAGAAAGAGATATGACAGACTAGGCAGAAAAGTTTTCCGCAGTAGGTTGCCATTACTTTCTGTGATAGACTGGTTGCCAACCAAAGCTATAGAACCTAATCTGTCCTGCTATGTGTTTACTTTCAGGAAATATTGTGTTTTAGCGCCTTAGTTGGCAACGAGCCTACCGCTAAAAGTAAAGGCAATTTACTGCGCGAAAATCTTCTGCTCAGTTAATCATGTATCGAAAAAGACATGATCGTTCAAGCGTGTATCACTTATGACACTTAACTGACAGACTGAATCTAAGTTTAATGGTTCCATATTCCAATGACAGAAGGATATAAGGTATAATTGTAATATTACACCTTAAATAGTGCTTAACAGTAAAAAGCGAAGTGTAGGTATGTGAGTATACTTATGTGTATACACGCAGGTACACACCGATATGTAAATATTTATCAGGTGTTAATAGAATGGTTCTCAATGTAGTATAACAGAGCTATTAAATATATATTAATAAATATATAGTATCCTACGTCTGAAGTAAAGCATATAAGGAGTTTCATTTTCATATATATATATATATATATATATATATATATATAGATAAGATTTGTAGTTATTGAGGAAATCTACTTAATGAACCCACTTTGTGACCTCTGACACGAAAGTGATAAAAATCAGTCCCAAACTGGCCCTTTTCTTCTCATATGTACCGTGTCTCTTTAGGACGTGGGCGATCATGGCTACCCACAACTTTCTGTCTTTTGTTGCACTAACTCACTTTTGACCTTTCACCATCTCTCTTTGTCCGAGTTTTGCTGTTCATTCGCACAAACTCATTAAGTGCTTTACTCACTGACTTTCGCCAGCTTCTCTCGACTTCAATTCGCCCTGTAAAGGTGCGTTTAAGTTCTCCTTCCTCATCATGGTTGGTAAATTTCCCACCTGTCGCCTTCTGATCGTAAATATCAGTTTTCTTCGTTTTCTGCTCATTGTATTCTCCACAGTTGTCGGTAACGCCACTTTTCTTTGTTAATTAAACGATCGATAATGAAGGGGCTACGAAATAGTTGAATCGTTGTTCCCTTCCATAAAAAGGTGAATTCTTCTGCTATGTTCGATTTTAAACGAAATTCGAAAAAGATATAATAATTGTAATAAACTAGGAATAGGAAATAATAAGAAGAAAAAATAAAACTCTTCCTGCAGTGACTGGAGTTTTAAGTCTAATAAAGAAACGAACTCAACAACAAATCAACACAACCCCTTGTACATTCTCTCTCCGGAAAATCTAAAAGAATAATTCGAAAAATACACATCCTATATAACCCCTTGTACATTCTCTCTCCGGAAAATCTAAAAGAATAATTCGAAAAATACACATCCTATATAACCCCTTGTACATTCTCTCTCCGGAAAATCTAAAAGAATAATTCGAAAAATACACATCCTATATCCTACAAAGAGATTTGTCGAGTTAGGTCTTTTGTTAATAGTTGTGTTTTGTTTAATTAATTGGGAACAACGAAAAAACTCATATGCTTATGACCTTGCATGTAATTTTTTGAGGGAAGCAATAATAATAGTATTTTATTCATTTAAGATTTTTGCATGTGCAGAGGTTTTTAGGTGACATTTTTTGAAAATATATTCATCAAGCATGCTTAAATTGCTATTTAAACCTAAAACTTGTCACTTTATTTCAAAAATGTATTTTAACTCTGATTTTCGTCGTTCTTATTGGCTTTTAAATGAGAAGACTAAAAGAACGTATTTAGCGTGATCAAGTCTATGGTCCGGTTGGTTGATATGTAATGCTACAATGCTACAGTTGCAGAACCGACACTACGTTATTATGAAAGAAATGCGGGTCAAAATATATATATATATCCCTCCTGTCACGCTCATGAAGGGCGAGACAATAGCGACGTAGCGTTAAAGAGACAATAGCGAGGTTCAGTTCATTCTCTTATAAAAACTTTACTTCCACTTATAAAAGCTCTCGCCACGTGTTTGCTCCTTAAAATTATTTTGTTTTTGCAACAATTATGTCGTTGAGTAGCAAAGAATATATATATAATCCGCTCTATTATAATAAAGACTGCTGCACACACACACACACACATATATATATATATATATATATATACACACATATATATATTTGATTTTTTCTTATGTCTTAATCTAATAATAGTAGGTATATCGATATATATGTATATGTAGCCGTCTTTTTTGACGGTATAGACCAACTTGTATAATAATAATAATAATAATAATAATAGTAATTAAATATTTTTAAGACAATAGACAATAGAAAAACAGAAGCATGATAAAATTATTATCAGGACAAATCTTCACATTAAAACATCATCCAAAAATACGAAGTTACTGTCAACTTAAATAAAAAAATTAACTTAATTATCTCTTGCACAAAATTTGAAATTGCCAAACACATCGTTAAAAATAACAATTAACCTGCCAGACTAAACTACAGAGAACCAATATTACACCCGAATTTATTTCTCTTTTGATGAACTCCGTTCTTGATTAATCCAAATACGAACAAAGCAACAACGTGCTTACCGTGTTCGGAATGTAAAACAAACAGATGACTCTTCAGACACAAACATAAACATTAAACATATTCAGTTACACGTAAATTAAAATACATCCTCAATAATGGCTAAAAGTATAGTTGAAAGCTCTCCGAAAGACGAAACATTTAAACAATTTTTATATCGTTTATATCCTGGCAAGAAAAAAAAATCATAAGATCACATGAAAAGTTATATAACTTAACCATAATATTTTGTCTCTCATTTTTAATGAAATCTGTATAAATGAGAGATTGTTGCTCATATGTACTATATATATATATATATATATATATATATATGTGTGTGTGTGTGTGTGTGTGTGAAAAGTGTATGTATATAATTATATATATATATATATGCAATTTGTTATATATATCAAATTATTTAAATATTATATATGCGCAGTACTTATTTGAAAGCGCTCAATATCAATGATAGAGCTGACATACCAACACATAAAAACTGACATTACGAACTAGAATTTCTACCATTTAAATATATGCAACCACAAAAAAAAAACAAGCGAATAACCGACTTTAAAATAAAAAATAACAATACAACCTTAAATAATTAAAAATAATAGCAATTTTTATCTATCTTATTTTCACACAGACCCCGTCATACGTACATATGTACGTACGAGCAATCGACAACTGTCCGAGCGTTGACATTGCTACACTATTTGAATGCATCAAACGAATGCGTATGTATGTGCACAACGGCACACATACATATATATGCCAAGCCCCACACGGTTCGCATATATGTTTTTTGTGAGCCCTGGGAGGCGAGCGCGCGTGTGTATGTGTGTCTTTGTGCACGTCAGTGGGTGTACAAATGTGTATATATGTCTACGTCTGTCACGACGACAAATTTTTCTCCCACTTCCACAAAAATACACCAATATACGCAGCCCTACATATAGCCAATTTTTTAAAAAAATTAATCAGTTTGTCTGACGATCGCAAGAGCGTGAAACCCTGGGTCACAAACTCACACCTATCTATATATATATATATATATATATATATATTATAAATAAGATTTAAAGTTTTTTCTGATCAATTCTCGACAACATTGTCTCTACCTACCCATGATGACTTTAGAAAGTCGAAATTTTGGATCATATTTCATGTATATTTCTTTCGAAATGAATCTCGGACAATTTTTGACGGAATTGTGTTTGTGAAGGACTTTTCGTAATTAGCTTAACTCGATCAGTAAAATTATTCGACACAATACGTCTATTGTTTTTATATACAATAAATACTTACTAAATACTTATGCAATGCACACACACACACACACACACACACACACACACACACACACACAAACAAACAAACATTGAAATATGCATGTATATTGTCTTTTAAACGTTATTTTTAATGGTTACTCATATTTGTGTACCCGCTCCATTTATTTATTAAAGAATATATTTACTGATTTCTGTCTACCGGCCTGAAATATACTAATAAAATCTTTTAATAAGTAGAAAATCCTTTTCTTACACAGTGTGGAATACGTACTAACAAAAGTGAAGGAAATAAATAGACAAAAGCACTAAGTGAATTTAGAAAGAAGCAGAATCAGGCCGGAAATAGGACAAGAACGGTGCAGTTTTGTCAAAGACACTCGAACAAGGAATGCGATATATATGCTTAGGATGTCATCAAAAAGGGCAATACAAATGAAAAAGTACGTTTACCAGTGTTTTGTGGACTGTACCAAGTAGTACACCACAAAGTACGTCACAAAGAATTGATGGAAATGCTCAGCAACCTCGACATATTTGGCAAAGACATTAGAGTAATCAAGAACCTCTACTGGCAGCAAACCGCCTGCATACGGACAGGAAACGAATTCAGCAGATATACAAAGATAGAACGGGGCGTAAGACAGGGAAATGTTTCTCACTGGATCTATTCAACTTGTACAGCGAGACTATTCTGAGGACCCTAGAAGTTATGCTAGGATTCGTCATCGGCGGTCACAGTCTGAACAACATTAGATACGCTGATGATACAGTGCTGACAGCCGACACGGAAAGAAAACTACATGACCTCCTAATAAAAGTCGAAAGAAAAAATGCCAATTAATGGTTGGATATTCTAAAACCAAGCAATTACAAAAATGATTGTACTTGGGAGGTGTTCTAACGGAAGATGGAAAGTGCGACAATGAGATTCGAAGGCAAATTGGCATGGCCAAGGACGCATACCAACAAGCTAAGCAGAGTATTAAGAGACAGGAAAATTTTGCTAGAAACAAAGAAGAGAGTACTGGATTGCTCTGTGATGATTGTTCTTCAATATGGCAGTTAATACTGGACAAAGATGAAAGAAAAAATTGAAGCAACATACAGAAGAATGCTGCGGATATCATGGATTGAGCATGTGTGCAATGATAAGGTTTTAGAAAGGATGAACACAAAAAGGAAATTAATAGTGCGTATCAAGAAGAGAAAGCTGAAATTCCTGGGATATGTGATGAGAAGTAACTGATACCCACAGGTCAGATAGAGGGAAAGAGAGACAGGGGAATGCAGGAGGATAGCAAATCTGGGTTTGGGTAAGGTAACAAGGGAAAACGTGCTAAGAGCTACCAGGGATAGGGAGACGTGGAAGGCCATGATATATATGAAAAAACAATTCTAAAAAATTACCAAAAATTCGTTAACCCAAAATTCGTGCTCATGTGTAGTTGCACACTTGGTAAAAAATTAGCTCGATAAAGTTCTAAAACACGATGCACGTCACAATTAAAATTTTTCCAATTTGTAATAAAATTTCCCAATATATATTTGTGAGTGTGTAGATGTGTGTGTGTTTTATTTTCATGTTAATTTCATCGTAATCATCTATCTATCTATCTATCTATCTATCTATCTATCTATCTCAGCATCTTCTTATCTATCATCTATCAATTATCTTGATCTACAGTTCATTTTCTAACACTCTATCGAACTCTATCTATCTATCTATCAGTTTATATTTATATATATGTATATATATTTACGATTGATCGATCTATCAATCTGCCTCAGCTTGTACATTATATATCTATCTGTCGATCAATCGATCGATCGATCTGTCTACATATCTCAGACAATTCATTAGCTCTCTCTCTCTCTCTCTCTCTCTCTATATATATATATATATATATTAGTCATCCACATACAAGCCCGTTTCGCTGTATCACAGCTCATCAGTGTGGCTAGACATATCCACTTGCTTCTGGCCGAGATCGAAACTTGACCGATTTGGTGTCAGTCGGAGTCTCTACTCCCTAAGCATGGCATCAGAGAAGGGAAATTTTAACGTCTTGTATATAAGCAGTGTATACAGACGCCAGTCACCGAGAGAACTCAATTCATTTCTGAATAGTCACGCATCAGCAGCTTCTTATCTATCTGAGTCTGTTCGTTATCTATCTATCTATCTATCTATCTATCTTTCTACCTTAGTTTGTTCAGTATCTCTCTATCTTATGATCATTCTACCAATATATCTATACGATTGTTCCCTATCATTCTCTCTATCTTACGGTCAATCGATCGTTCGATCCATCTCTGTCTATTCATATCTATCGATCTATCTCAGCATCCTCGTATCGATCTAAGTAGATTCATTATCTGATAATCTATATCAATCTGTTCATTGTCAGTTTACTTATCTGTCGATCTAACTTAGTATGTTCATATTTACCTGCCTACATATATACATATATATATATATATATATATATATATATATATATATTATTTATAAATGGAACTTTGTCTCTCTGTGTGTGTATGTGTGTCTGTGTGTGTGTCCGTTACCTATAGACTCCGAAACGGCTGAACCGATTTTCTTGAAAGTTTACACAGTTGTACTATAAGCGTCTGCGAGTGTTCTTAGCTAGGATTTCTGTCGAGGTACGTCCGATAAATATCGAAAATTGATAATCAAAAAAATCGGATTATAGAAGGAGTGGTCTGATTTTAATCAAATGTGATACACTCATAGTCAAAGACATAAGAAACAATATTCAAAAGTTTCAAGGTTGCAGCTCTTATAATAGTGCAGAATATCGATAATATATATATATATATATAAGGCAAGATGTTTGTGTGTGTATGTTTGTTTATCTGCCTGTATGTTTGTATTTTTTCAGCCCTTTTATTTTAGTTTTTGCTTCGGGTTTGACTTCAAGTAGGTATAATTGTAATTCTTAGTCTCAGCCATGATACCATTTACTCAGAGGACATATTTAGCCTTCAAAATTCAGTTTACGACGAAAAAAAACCTATTTGATATCGATACCAGGCAATCAAAATCAAAATTTGACTTACATTCATTCATTTTTCTTTCAGTCTACGGTTTCGCTTTAACTGGAAACAACTATTGCTTTTTAGTTTTTCGTGCCAACGTCCAAAGAGTCTGAGCTCCAGTTCCATGGATTAGTTTTAAAGCTTTCATTACATGCTAGCAAGACCGGGCTATACTGCTAGTATATATATATATAGGAACAGCCCTATTTCTTTATATATATATATATATATATATATATATATATATCAGCCTGTCCATTATCATATATTTCATTCACAGATACTTCAGTCTATCTATTTATTTATCTATCGATCTTTAAATATTAAATGAAAAATTTATGGATCTGAAAAAAGAAAAATATAAGAATTTATTGGCAGCCAAAACACCATATGTCTATCTCTTTCAATTTGTTCGTAACTACCTACCTACCTACCTACCTGTCTGTCTGTCTATCTATCTATATATCTATCTATCTCAGTTCATGTCTATCTATTATCTGTCTATATATATCTCTCAATTTTATATATATATACACGCAATTTGTCAGAAAATGTAAATTTGATATCTTAATATTTGCTATTTCTTTGCTTTAAAAATGATATGTTTCTATTTCATGTGACGGGGACTGAACCGAAAACTGTGTAACCATTACTCTGGCACTGAACTAGCGGGATATATTTAAAAGTACGGGCTTGGTGTTGTTCTTATGATATCATCAAGGAACCTCGAATGCCACTTGTTTCTCGCCACTGTCCTAACTGTTGAGACTTTCAAATTCGAAAACGCTCAGAGCCGATGTACTCTGCTTGATTGTCCATCTCAGCAGCGACTAATCACTTTGAACTATTACTTCGCCGACAGCTTTGTTTACAACGATTGCTGTCTTTTAATTAACAAATTGTCAGTTGTAATCGAGTCTATGTTGTTAATTACACGATCAGTTGCTAATACTTAGCAAAAATACGCAAATAACTTGATGCAAAATAGCAACAGTGATAGACGCTAATAGACAACATTTGTAGGTTTTATTTTGTTTGGGCGCGTCAAAGAAAAAAATATACCCCATGAGAATAACATAAATACTCTTATATACGTCAAGTTTTAAAAACTACATTATTGGCCAAAGAAATACTAATTGATCTCCTACACACACACACATACACACACACATACACACACACATCTGGTCAGGTGCTCGGCTATACATCTTGGAGTTCTCGACAAAATCCTAAAAAGAATCTGCAATCTAATCGCCCCTGACTGGGTATTACAACTTCAGTCACTTCCTCACTGGTGCCGCGAATATAAATTTTCCCACACTTTATGCCTGTAGAACTCCCTTTACTTGCTTTCCTGATAGTAATAAGCTCCAGAAGTTTAAAGGCAATATGAATTCCCATATTCGATCTCCCTGAATTCTATCCTTATTTTATCCTTTCTTCTACACCCTCTCTATCTTGTCTATGCCTCTCTCTCTATCTCTCTCTCTCTCTTTGTAACCTCCTGCGAACTTATTTTAAATGAATACTCGTATTCGAGTAGATACTCTGTTTTCTATAATTAAGCAATACATATATATATATATATATATATATATATATATATATATATATATATACATATATATCCATCGGCCTGAATATTCGAGAAATCCTGTTAGGAAAATATGCATTTTCCGGCAGGATTCAAACTTGTGATTCCCATATACCTAGGAGAAATCGTCAATACATTTGACGTGTATTACCAATCGAACACGGAAGATTTCATGGTTTAACAAGTTCTTAAAAAGTTCTTGATTTCTCACAACGTCTATATCTGCTCCGGTTCGTATCCTAATATAAACAAACATACAAAAGACAATATTACGAAATTTTACTGAAAGTTACGGAATGTTTTGTTTTTATTTTGTCTTCATCATTAACGTCTCAGTAGATATTTTGAAATAACCAAAATAGTTTGGGATTTGATTCAAGGAAATCATAAAGAAAGGAAAAATATCATTCGATTTCGAAAAGACATCGTACACTTATACATAACTGGAAAACAATTCACCTTTCAACACGACAACGATCCAAAATACTCTTCTAAATTATGTCAAAATAACTTCCAGTCAAAAACAGAACATTTTTAATCATGATTTAGATGCCACGATCTCCTGAAATCTCTCATATTAAATTAGATTGGGATGAATCGGAAAGAAGAGTTCGAAGAGAATGCCTACAGAGTGAGAGTGAGATTTTTCCGTGACTGAAGAATGCTTAGGATGATCTGGCATCTATTTTTATTTTCAAAAACTATTGGAAATAATGCCAAGAATTTTTAAAATAGTTATTAATTTGTTTCGTCTTCCGCCTCTTTTTCACCACCGTAATGAAGTTTTCTTATGTCTTTTTTATAAATACTTTCATGGTAATCATTCGGATGAAATCTAGACTTTATGAATGTAAGCGCAGTACTAAATTGGCGGCAAGGACTCAACGCAACCGTAATTTTTAAGCTAACAGTTTCTTCTCTTGCACTTTTCGCTTGTGAAAATCTCTTTCGGCTCCATGTTTTCCAATCAACTTTGACCTTCAAAATTTTAAACGCAGTGTCAATCGTTATCTTCTTAATTCTTGTTCTTTCATTGCCTATCAACTAACTCTCTTCGTATCAGTAAGTTCTATGCTAGCAGTTTTTTCTCACTCTTCAAGTTTGTCGCACTCTATTCCGGCTTCTTGCTTCCCAGTCAACATGGATCTTCAAAAATTTAAATGCAATATTTATCATTATCTCCTGTCTTCTTGATTACTCTTCTATTGTTCTTGCACCTTAATACCTTTTTCTGTCTTCTAATTCTTTCACACTCAGTAACCCCTTGTGTCTTCGTGACTTTACTACCTTGCATGGTGTGAATTTGAATAAGAAATAATCGATTTAATCTCTATTCTTTATAAATAACATTCTCAGGAAATTACTGCACACCTGTACATCTAAAACATATTTCTACAACCATAATGGCAATATTTATATTCAAACTGACGGTGTTATCATGAGATGTCCACTCAAGCCCTCATTTTCAAACTCTTACATGTCTTGCGTAGAAAACATTGTATTTGAAAAATTTCTAAGACCTTAAATATACGTCCGCTATGTAGATATTTTTATTTTAGCTGAATAAATCGAAACTACATTTGAAAAATAAACCTCTTAAATATACTTAAGAACTTAGTCCAAAATATACTTCCATTCTTAGATGTTCTTGTAGAATCCATTAATAAGTCATTCATTCCCTCATTATATTAAAAAAACGCAAATAAAATCTGTCATCTTAATTTTATGAACGAATGTCAACAGGAATATGAAATAAGTGTCATAAAAATTTCTTCACGAGATCACAGAATTCATCATTTCGTCTGCTCTTTTTTAAAGAAACCAACAACGTTAAAAAGATGTTTGCAATTAACGTGATTCCGAACTATCTCATAAATAATCAAACTAGATTATTTCTCTCAAATTAATTGATTGATTGATTTTTTTTTACTAGCATGTCAACTCCTTATGAATCATTTAATGCTGAAATTTAACTTCACTAAATTTGAAGGAATAAAAATATGTTACGTTATTCTGCTTTCACAATTGAATAAATGGTAGATGATACGCATCTTTTGCGCATATACATGTTTATGTGGACGGAATAAACTAGTGGGAGTGACACGTGTGTTTTATGTCGTTGTTTTCATGAGGTTATATTTTGGAATACAGTCTGATTTTTCTAAGAAATTGTAAGATATAATTTCTAGCATGAAGGAATTATTTTATGTTAGTTGTCTGGTTAGTTTATTTAGTTAGGCGCCATATCAACCTCTCTTGGTCGTTTAATGCCAAAATCTAAATATTTTGTACGTAATTTTACGCTTTCAACGACAGATATTGTGTGCATGATCTTTTACTTTCAGAGTAAATATTATGTTTTTTGGTGTATAATTTGTAGATGATGAAAAGTATTGTTGGCAATTTTACTATAATAATGTACTATTGATTTTTGTTTAGGGGTTTACTATTTGCTCATAACTGGGGCCGTAACAGGTACTATCACCTCTTGTCAGGGTGGATCTGGGATCAAGAACAATTAAGAGGAGTTTCTACTCTCCTCAAAACATCTAATCTCCCTATCAGAGGCCATGCTGCTAGATGTAATTTATCATAATACCCAGGACGACTCCTTAAATAAAGAATAGTAAAACTGAACATAGAGATAAAAACAATAATAACAACAGTTTCTATAAAAATCAAATGCATGTTAATCAATTATAAAATCGTTCCTAACAGGTAGATCGCTGAAGGTACTTATCAACAGCCAGTCCACCGCGGCCCTGCCGGTCAAGACAAGCGTCCCCCAGGTGTCGCTTCTCGGACCAACTGCTTTCTGATTTATATAAATGATCTGTATAGGAATATAGTCAGATCATGTGAAAACATCTATGTTGATGATACGACGATATTCTTGTTCATTTATAAAACTCTTGAAGATTAGAGATTGGCTGCTGCTCACTCTTCCAATGCAGTACTAACTTCACAATGGGCAAAAAATAGGCCGGTTATTCAATGCCTTGAAACCGAATAAGTTACATACCATCACCGCAGAATGGATCCCGAACCACCGCCAGTCACATTGAACGAAAGTCTTCTCGAGAATGTACGTGCCTGGAGAGAATAATAGGCCTCAAACTCACACCTGACCTCAAGTAGAACTCGCACATGCTAACCATCGTTAAATATGCAAGTAAAATGGTTGGTTCTCTGTAAAATTCCAGTAAGTATTTGTCTTTTCATATTATCCACTGCCTTTTTGTGCAATGTAATCGATTCCAACCTGGCAGCTCTACTCCAGCGACTTTCTCAATGAGGGGATGTGGCTTCCCTCTGTCTCTTCTACAAATGTTTTCATGGATTCTGCTCCGATGAACTTAGCTCGCTAGTGTCCCCTCTACAAGACTTTTCTCGAAAAAACAGACTGACAATGATTCCATCCTTTTACAGTCAAAACAACCAAATGCAGCTGCCACTTCTACTTTATCAGCATTTTTCTTGTGCTTTCCAACTATAGAACCACTTCCGTATACTTGCTTCCCTGATAGCTACACTCTTCCAGAGTTTAAATGCAACATTAATTGCCATCTCGTCTTGACTCTCATACTTCTTATTCTTTCCCCAACACTCTCTGTGTCTTCTCAATTTTTCACTCTACACTCTCGCAACTCTCTTCACATCAGTATTCCATCCTTCCCTTTCCCATTCCCTGACACCTCCTGTAACCGGTTCCTCCTTGGTTCCTCTTTCTCTTCGCTCTCCTCTTATGTAACTCTTCACTCTGTTGTACTGCGCACCAGTGGCAGTACTGCCTTGCCCGGGGTAAAACAGTTAAAAAATATATACCAAGTCAAGCCGAAAATGGAGTACTGTTTGCATATATGGGCATGAGCTCCCCGGTCCCCATTTTCCGTTATCTTCCTCGCTTGTCTGTATAAACAGCCACCTAGACTTCTACCTCAAGTAACCCATGAGCTTTGAACAGGTTGAAAATTACTGTAATAAAAATGATGAACAGGACTAATTTACCCCTAGAAATACTATTAAGAAACAACACCAATCGACCACAACGAGAACGTTATCCTAATTCATTCATTTATTCTGCTAGTGCATTTTTCGCCGCTGTGGTAACCACTCCCCCATATTTCTGCTGCAATTGTGCTTCATAGTTATATCTAAGGCATTAGTTCCTTTTGTCCCGAGGTTGTTGAGGTGATCAACGTTCTCCCTCTCAAAAGATTCTCCATCTACTGCTAAAGTCGTTGACCTCTGAGGCTCGGCTCCTACGTTCAGGCTGGTGACAGGCGGATCGCTATTTGGCACAGGTAGTTTCGGGATAGGCGTTCTCCTTCACTGATCGGATCGGGAAACTCTTCCCACTAAACCCAAGCAGTTTAGAGAACAGGTCTCTGTCGTTGATCGGGGTTTGGCAGTCACAGTGCCCATGCGTTTTTAATTAAGTTAATTATCAATTATTACAAAATTAAAACGGCTACCCTCATCGTCTAAAATGAAAAACATACTAGCAAGTTCCAAACCGCATAGGACAAACATTGATAATGAACTTAGATGACTCCGAACAAAACTAATTCATGAGTAATAATTACACTAAAAATACAACAACTTTCTATAAAAAGACTTATTTGGATATCTTTGATCATAGGTCTACTGAACCCCGTTAAGATTCACACACAGACCTACAAATTTCTATCTGCAACATACTAATAGAAATTACCAATTTAAAAGTCACTTCTAAATGCAGAAAACTATTAAAAATAATGTACGTTTTAATAATAAAAGAGAAACCAGCTCTTAATAATACTAATGAAAACGTTTAGAATTTATTGACTGGGTTCGCGAATTGAAATGTTTATATTTTAAAAAAATATGACCGTCATATTTGTAATATTCAGTCAGTTAAGTGTCGTACGTAATACACGCTAGGGCGATCATGTCTCGAAAGAGTCATAGCTGACTGGGCATAAGATTTTTCTGCAGTAGGTTGCCATTGATTTCTGCGGTAGATTGGTTGCCAGCCAAGGCTATAGAACCCAATCTGTCCTGTTATTTGACCCATAGCTGGAGAGAAGAGACGGATTGATACCTTTTTCAATGGTATTTGCGCGTAAGTCAATGCAACGAATTCAACTCGGGTCTCCGATTTCTCATTCCGCGTCGATATTCACTGCACCACAAATGTTTAAAAAAACGACATGAATACAATACTACAAATACACACCAAACAAAGCGTTTACAGTAATACATTTTTTTTCATGGATTTCGCCCTAAGTAATGCAGAACCGCCACTGGTGCGCAGGGGGAAACAGTGGGAGACAAGAAAAACAAGAATATATATATATATATATATATATATATATATATATATATATATACTCTACAAAAAATGTTAGATATTCTACAATTTCATGGGTAATACGTATATTGTAGAATATCTAATTTTTTTCTAGATTATATTAATCTATTGAATTAAATAAATTTAACATTGGGTTCTTTTGAGTTCGCCTCTATCGGAATTTACCTGACTTAAATACCAATATTCTACGTTATATATATATATATATATATATATGTGTGTGTGTGTGTGTGTGTGTGTAAATACGTAAGGAAGCATTAACCTCTATGATCCTTCCAACCAAAATGTCGTCAGAAAAATACGTAGGTAAATATTAAATTGACAGAATAACAATTCACATGAAAAATCTGTAGGTACCTCTACAAAATCGCTGAAAAAACAGCATAGTATGAAGGAAAAAAGCCCTAAACTAAATAAAAACGAAGTTTTATCGGCAAAATGTTTATATTATCATTAAGAGGATAGATCAAAGAATTTTTTAATTATTTTTAAATTTTTTTAATTATTTCTAACACGTTCGAATTTTTTGTAGAAATTTTTTTTCTTACGTCAGTGCGAGACGTAAATTGCCGCAACCTTTATTAAGTAAAAAAAACGTAATGTTGCACAATGCACATTTTTGACCATGAAAGACACATTAATTTGGAAATTCTTGCAAAAATCAAATAATGGTCGGATTTTAATGAAAATTTCAGGACTTATTTCCAATTGACTGAAATCAATTTTGAAATAATTATTTTGTTTAAAATATTGGTAAAAATATTTTTTTACATATGTATTTCCAGAAATGCTTAAAAATTCGACTTTGGGCAACAATAAGCCTAACATAATTAAATTCAGGGGTCATTGGGGAATCAACAGTTGTTTTTTTTTCTCCAATAAAGCCGTTTTTCTAAAAATAGGTCCGAATTGCGAAAAATGCAATAACTATGCTAATTTTTATGTGGATAAACTTCTGATTGCTTTTAAGTTAAGCGTATCATAGTCTGAAAAGAAAAAATTCAATGAATAATTAATTTTGACAAGAATTATTTTCATTATTTAAAATTTTGTAATTATATATAAAATGTTTCAAAATTATTGTTAAATTTCTTCCTCAATGGGGTCGGCTATGGTATGTAATTAATGCATGAAGACTACAATTACTAATCGAAAATTTAAGAGCTTAATACAAATGATTGAGCCAATGGATTTTTAAAATAATTAAAACATTTTAATTGTGTGCATTTTGATTGCCTGTATCTTTATTTGTATGAGTGTCCGTACGTGATATTTATCATTAAAAGGTCACGTGATTCAAGGGTTGTCTTCCCTTGCATAAAAAATTAAATTCGTATATTTTTGTCGCCTATGGCCTCCCTACTTAACATACTTGATAGCTTCCGGTTGTTATTAAATCTGTCAGCACTTGAGATTAACACTGATAACAACGGCTACCGTAACTGATAAAGGGATTTACCGAATATTTCAAAGATTAAACACGTACATTTGTTTGAAATCAGATAAAGGTTAGTTTTAATTTAAAAAATTGACTTCAACAACGTGTCAGCGACGTATATTTTATTTTTGCCAGATTTTAAAAACAGAAATGCGGCTACTGTTTAACGTATGTGTCAATCAGTCAAAAAAATGGCGGTACGTTTAATTTTTTTTTTAATTTTAGATTCCAATCAATATAATTTCGGTTTAAAATACACAAGTGTATTTTGTTTACTGGAATTACTAAATTTAATCTCTTGACTTTCAGTTCAAGCTAATTTTAAAGCTAAAATATAACTTATTTATTTAAAAAATTTCATTTTAAAATCAGGTATCGAAAATTTATACTGAAAAGTAGGGGTACCTATCTAAGAGGGAAAACAGGAACCAGGACTGCAGTACAAATTTACTTGTACAAATAAAGAGGAAAAAACAATATGCAGAAAGATCCTGCCCCTACTAATTTCATGCCCATTATATATATGTATATGTGTGTGTGTGTGTGTGTGTGTGTGTGTGAACGCAATCGTCAGGCCAAAGATTGCATTTAAAACGGACTATTGTTTCTGGGATTTGAATTCAATGTGCCCTTTTACATTTACATACGTTCTATCACTGGTATTGAGCACTTTAATCCATAAACATAACATACCTTAAAACTATATTTTATCATATACAGGTTGTGATGGAATAATTGTCGTCTAAATTAAATGCTGAAGATTAAATTGATTCAATAAAATCGCTGTTGTTTTAAACTACGGCCTTCATACGGGCAACTTTTCTGGACGGTTTAAATTGGAGAATACTGCCATAATGCTTGCCTTCAGTTCATCTTTATTGTTACAAATTTTCTTGGTCTTCTGCTCAGTTACGTCGCAAACATATTTATGTGATTTGCAGTCTGGAGTGTTAGTTGCGAAAATGTAAGGGGTGATGTGATTGCAGAAATGGTCTGACAGCCTACACTGAATTTTCCTGATTGTACACACAATCAAGAGAACCCAGTCCTGCTAACCTAGCAGCACCCCTCTTGAACTAGGGAAACACTATCTCCTAAAGGCACTTAATGCAGGACTCCGTATTGAGTCAAAAGCACTGTGGTCACCATCACTATTGTACATTTCAAGCACCTCTACAATCACCATTTGACTCGTTCAACTCTTTCCGTGTCCTCTGCACTGTACTCTGACTGATACCTAACAACTCTTAAATGGTAGCATTAGAAATTCCAGCACTAATAACAAGTAGTGCAACAGACGGTTTTCAAATTTCTGCCAGAGTGAATTGCGATATGGTACACATTTTCTCACAGACGGGAACTAACCAATCCTACTATACTGTGCAGGCGACAAAATCAACAGCACGGAACGCGCATGCATGAAATTAAGAATATAAAATGCCGACAATATACCCATTATATATACCAATAATACCAACAATACCCAACAATATGCGCCTTATATATATATATATATATATATATATATATATATATATATATGTCGGAGAAAATTATATATATGTGTGTGTGTGTCGGAACAATCTGAGGAAAGTGTGTGTGTGTGTGTGTGTGTGTGTCTGTGTGTCTGTGTGTCTGTGTCGTCATATCACTCCAATCAAGGCAACAAAGCCTTTAAGACGCAGGTGATGACTGAAAAATAAAAGAACATGGATCAAGTAGACAGAAGATAGCGATTGAAATTGCATTTACATTTTTGAAGATCAAAGTTGACTAGAAAGCAAGTATGTATGTATGTGTGTGTGACTGTTTTTATGTATGTATGTGTGTCGCGTGTGTGTGTGTGTGTGTGTGTGTGTGTGCGCACGCATACGTGATTAGTGTGCGTGCCAGTTTGCGCGTGAATGTCTCTGTTTGAGGGGATCTAATCTTTTATTTTTCTTTTTTATCTGACACCACTGAAGTTTAAACTATTTTGGGTTATGAAAAGTTTTTTATTATACAATATATATATATATATATATATATGTGTGTGTGTGTGTGTGTGTGTGTGTGTGTGTGTGTGTGTGATCGAACAATGATTTCATGTCCAGTAATCTTTCATTTAAACAAGATCTATTCAGCTGAACAGACAAATGAAGTCCGTTAAATCTTTTGCTAAATTTTTTCTGGGGTCGAATAAAAGAACTCAATTCATGTGGAAGCTTAAAAAGATGCTTCCCGTATTTACGGGTCGAAACTTTGATAATAAGTTGTTTAATCTTGTCACTTGCACGGTTAACCTCCCTCTTGACGAGGTTATATCGAAATTCTCTCCTAGTGACATCTTTGTTCTATTCGACACAATAATAACCTTACGAAAAGGCTTAACAGATAAGCTTTATCTGCTTTAGTTAACAGAACATGGTTGTACATATATTTATCTATATATATGTGCGTGTGTAGTGTGCTTGCGTGTGCGCGTGCGTGTGTGTGCATGTGTGTGCGTGTGTGTCTGTGTTTGAAATAGGATATAGAATCTAAAAAATATTTTGAAGAAATATGACTAATGGAAAACCGTCTCATTGAAACGGGATTTTATTACGTGTTCCACCTTTCTAGGCTTTATCCGATCTAAAATAAAAATAAAAATTATTATGTAATCATGCACAAAAATACACGCACACATTTTTGTTCTTTCTTTTTTGATCTGATGAAGCCTAAAAATGTGAAACGCGTAATCCAATCTAGCTTTAATGAAACCGTTTTCACCTTTTATAATATATATCAGATATTTGAGGCCATCTACATTAAATCCAAACAACCCACACTTAATAAAATCACATTTAAATCTGGTCATAACACATTACATTGCATTTAAATATATGATTCTGTTATAATTTCGAGCTCTCACGCAGTGTGATGTCATTGCAAATTTACGAACTGCATTTTCTAGTTTTGGTAACTGTTATCGTTGCTTAGCAAAGTTTTATGTCAACACAAGATTAAATCGTCGCTGATGGTGGATGTTTTATGTTAACGTCCTTGTAACCTCTCTGAAAATGATTCATGTGAGCCGAAAGCTTAGAACCAACTTAACAAAAAATTATTCAAATGTTGGAGAATTTTAGTCTTTATTTTCACCTGAAATTAAAGCTAAAATACGATGTTTAGAACGGCTCGTCATTAAGCATAATAGACATTCATTGTCTCTTATATTTATCAGTATATGTTTAGAAAATTATCTGCTGCATCGATGCACTATATATATATATATATATATATATATATAGCAAGGAACAAGAAAATTTGTATGACATTTTTATTTACTAAAAGTTAAAATAAACAACCGGTTTCACCCCCGATCTTTTCAAGTTTAATTTCTGAGAATTAATTTAAAAAATTAGAAAATTAATTAATTTAAATTAATTTAAAAAATTAGAAAGTAAAAGATGATAAGAGTCCAATAATATTCAAACCCAGCAGCAATCTCTCTGTTAACAGACAGAAGGCTTGCTAGATTTCAAATGATACAAAGAGTGTGACCTAGATAATACTAAAAAGTCAACTCCCAAACAGTCCGCTTATAAATAGCAGGGAATGTGTTGCTAGAATTTGATTGTAAGCGTAAGATGTGAACCTTACGCTTACAATCAAATTCCTCGTATCCATCATGACCTGACTTTCAATTGGTTCATTAAGACAAATCCTCCTAAAATCCCCGCCTTTATTATCTAGATATGGTAAAAAATTGTGTTGTTATTGAGTTTATATATATACTGATTACTAACAGAAATAAATATTTCATCATCTGACGAGGTGCTAATAAGCTAGTACCGAAACACAACGGCTCGTGTTGCAGTAAAATATGTTTTCATTATAAACTTTTAATAAAAATATTAGCATATTAGCATTTATATATATATAAATTAGCATGTTAGTATATTAGCATTTATATATATATATATATATATATATATATATATATATATATATATATAAATGTGATGGCTTGAAAAAAGAAAGAAAAGTGAAAGTGTGAAAGAAAGAAAGAAAAGTGAAGGTTTGAAAGAAAGAAATGAAAGAAAGAAAGAAAGAAAGAAGGCCTGAAAGAAAGAAAGAAAGAAAGAAACAAATAAAGAATGAAAAAAGAAGGCCTGAAAGAAAGAAAGAAAGAAAGAAAGAAAGAAAGAAAGAAAAAGAAACGGAAAACAAGAAAAGTAAAGGTCTGAAAGGAAAAAGTGAACTCCTGAAAGAAAATTTGAATAATTTAAAAAGAAAGAAAGAAAGAAAGAAAGAAAGAAAGAAAGAACGAAAAAACGTGAAAGCCGGAAAGAAAGAAAGAAAAAACGTGAAAGCCGGAAAGAAAGAAAGAAAAAAGAAAGAAAGAAAGAAAGAAAGAAAGAAAGAAAGAAAGAAATATTTCGGAGTAGAATATCCAGGTCGTATGGAAAGTAAGAAAATTGAATAACTGAACGAATAATTATATATATATATATATATATATATATATATATATATATATATGTATGTATGTATATATATATATATATATACAAAAGCTCTCCTCCGGAGAGAATGAGAGAGAGAGAGATTTGTTTAAAAAGGAAAGAAATTTATCCTACGGTAATGCTCTACTACCATGCTAAATCCCATGTTACCTTATACAACCGTTGATTGGCATCTGTCACGTGTCAAAAGTTAAAAGACGCCAGCCGGCAAAACAGCAGGACTCTCGCCTTTGCCACCCGCACTCAAATCACCACCACTAGGGATAATTTGAGGTCATTGCCTCAAGTAGGTCCGCACACAAGTTCATTCGTCCGTAAAGAGAACTAACACTACTCAACCCTGACTGGATAAATGATTATTTCTCTATTTTAAATAAAGTTCACTTTCTTCAATATACGAAGAGATTGTTAATTTTATAAACGCTAAACCTCACTTAGAATCGTCCCGAAACTGCATAACTGGATGCTCATGTAACCCTTGATATCTTGGGTAAGATTTATGAAACGGGTTTGTTAAAATTCTTATGGTGATATAAATAGTGAGACAAATTCTGACGTGAAGAAAGAATGTCCAAGTAGAGCAAGTGCGTATTACTCCCAAACCATCCAAGCTAGCAGGAGAGCCTTACTGGGGCCTCCAGGTTGTGTTTTGTGACCCTCGCTACCTTATAAAACATTGTTTTATTCTCTTTACATTTTGATGGATTTTGACGTCATTCTAGGATTATTAATTTTTTTGATGTTATTTTCGTCTAAATTCGTGAATTTGTTTTTTATGCGAAGCCTCGAAGAAACACGACATCAAATTCACTAATTGTTTATCCATAATATTGAATGCGTTAAAATTCTGCAGTTTTTGTAACAAGAAAAAATTCAACTTGATTTTAAAAGCTGCCGTAAAATATTTTTGATTCATAATAAAGAGAATGATCTATTCTGACATGTCTCTAATTTGAAAATTAGATACATTGTATTTATATTAATTTTTCTAGATGAATTGTTCACTTATATTGCATATGATACATTATTGTACATAATTAGGTTACCATAAAATTAGTATGTTATAGGAATATTAATATATAAAAACTGAGATTTAGTACAGTAAGTCTCGAAATATTGATTCGAGATTGAGACGAGACTCTTGAGTCGTCCCTTAACTTTAGTGGAATAAATAATGACCTATGTTTTAGTCTTGTAAAAATTTGACCCAGTTAGATAGCTTGAAGGAAGACGTTTGTGATCTTTTCCTTGTAAGCGTCTTTGCAAAAGACATGGTTCAGAATTTGAACAAGAGTAGATAGTTTTGCTTGTACGGTTCATACTCCTCTTCCTTGCCTTCTGCTATCTGTTATACTTCCAATTTTAACAAGGGTAGATAGGTGCGCCTCTCATCCGGTTCACTCACTCTCCCTCTTCGCCTCCTACTACATACTATACTACTAGTTTTAAAAACACCTCACCTTCAACTTTTATCTACTATACACCTAATTTTAACAGGGTAGATAAATTCATCTTTCGTCCGGTACACTCCCTTCCTTCACTTTCTTACATATCCTATACTCCTAATTTTAACAAGATCATATAGCTTTTCTTATCGTCCGGTTCACACTCCTCACCTTTGCTTTTTACTATGTATTATACTCCTAGATTTAACAAGAGGTACTAGTTTCGCTTATCGTCCGGTTCAAACACCTCTTTTTCGACTTCTACTATCCACTGTAGTCCGATTTAAGAAGAGTAGGTATGTTTTCCTGTCGTCCGGTTCACACTCCCTTCACCTTTCCTTCACCTTCTATCTACTATACTCCGAGTTTTAACAATAATAGATATGTTCGCCTATCTTCCGGTTCACACTCCTTCCCAGTTTTTTGAACAGGACTGGACTCAAAATTGCATGCTTAAAAAAAGAAAGACAGAAAAAAGTGAAGGCCTGAAAGATAGAAAAATGAAACCCTGAAAGAAAGAAAAAAAGAAAGTGAAGGCCTGAAATATAGAAAAATGAAAACCTGAAAGAAAGAAAAAAAAGAAAGAAAGAAAAAAGTGAAGGCTTGAAATATAGAAAAATGAAACACTGAAAGAAAGAAAAAAGCAAGAAAGAAAAAAGTGAAGGCCAGAAAGAAAAATGAAACACTGAAAGGAAGAAAAAAAGAAAGAAAGAAAAAAGTGAAGGCCAGAAAGATAGAAAAATGAAACCCTGAAAGAAAGAAAAAAAGAAAGAAAGAAAAAAGTGAAGGCCTGAAAGATAGAAAAATGAAACCCTGAAAGAAAGAAAAAAAGAAAGAAAGAAAAAAGTGAAGGCCTGAAATATGGAAAAATGAAATCCTGAAAGAAAGAAAAAAAGAAAGAAGGAAAAAAGTGAAGGCCTGAAATATAGAAAAATGAAACCCTGAAAGAAAGAAAAAAAGAAAGAAAGAAAAAAGTGAAGGCCTGAAAGATAGAAAAATGAAACCCTGAAAGAAAGAAAAAAAGAAAGAAAGAAAAAAGTAAAGGATTGAATTATAGGAAAATGAAACACTGAAAGAAAGAAAAAAAAAGAAAGAAAAAGAGAACTCCTGAAAGATAGAAAAATGAAACCCTGAAAGAAAGAAAAAAAGAAAGAGTGAAAATAGTGAAGGCCTGACAGATTGAAAAATGAAATACTGAAAGAAAGAAAAAAGTGAAGGTTTGAAAGATAGAAAAATGAAATACTGAAAGAAAGAAAAAAAGAAAGAAAAAAAAAGTGAAGGCCTGAAATATAGAAAAATGAAACATTGAAAGAAAGAAAAATGAGAAAGAAAGAAAAAAGTGAAGGGCTGAAATATAGAAAAATGAAAACCTGAAAGAAAAAAAAAAAGAAAGATAGAAAAAAGTGAAGGCCTGAAAGATAGAAAAATGAAAACCTGAAAGAAAGAAAAAAAGAAAGAAAGAAAAAAGTGAAGGCCTGAAATATAGAAAAATGAAACCCTGAAAGAAAGAAAAAAAGAAAGAAAGAAAAAAGTGAAGGCCTGAAATATAGAAAAATGAAAACCTGAAAGAGCGAAAAAAAAGAAAGAAAGAAAAAAGTGAAGGCCTGAAATATAGAAAAATGAAACCCTGAAAGAAAGAAAAAAAGAAAGAAAGAAAAAAGTGAAGTCCTGAAAGATAGAAAAATGAAACTTGAAAAAAAGAAAAAAAGAAACAAAGAAAAAAGTGAAGGCCTGAAATATAGAAAAATGAAACCCTGAAAGAAAGAAAAAAAGAAAGAAAGAAAAATGTGAAGGCCTGAAATACAGAAAAACGAAACCCTGAAAGAAAGAAAAAAGAAAGAAAGAAAAAAGTGAAGGCCTGAAATATAGAAAAATGAAACCCTGAATGAAAGAAAAAAAAAAGAAAGAAAAAAGTGAAGGCCTGAAATATAGAAAAATGAAACCCTGAAAGAAAGAAAAAAAAAGAAAGAAAGAAAAAAGTGAAGGCCTGAAAGATAGAAAAATGAAATCCTGAAAGAAAGAAACAATGAAAAAAAGAAAAAAGTGAAGGCCTGAAAGATAGAAAATTGAAACCCTGAAAGAAAGAAAAAAAGAAAGTAAAAAAAAGTGAAGGCCTGAAATATAGAGAAATGAAACCCTGAGAGAAAGAAAAAAAGAAAGAAAGAAAAAAGTGAAGGCTGGAAAGATAGAAAAATGAAACATGAAAGAAAGAAAAAAAGCAAGAAAAAAAAAAGTGAAGGTCTGAAATATAGAAAAATGAAACATTGAAAGAAAGAAAAATGAGAAAGAAAGAAAAAAGTGAAGTCCTGAAAGATAGAAAAATGAAACCTGAAAGAAAGAATAAAAGAAAGAAAGAAAAAGTGAAGGCCTGAAATATAGAAAAATGAAACCCTGAAATAAAGAAAAAAAGAAAGAAAGAAAAAAGTGAAGACCTGAAAGATTGAAAAATGAAAACCTGAAACAAAGAAAAAAAGAAAGAAAGAAAAAAGTGAAGGCCCGAAAGATAGAAAAATGAGACCTGAAAGAAAGAAAAAAAGAAAGAAAAAAAAAAAAGAAGGCCTGAATGATTGAAAAATGAAACTCTGAAAGAATGAAAATAAGAAAGAAAGAAAAAAGTGAAGGCCTGAAATATAAAAAAATGAAACCCTGAAAGAAAGAAAAAAAGAAAGAAAAAGTGAAGGCCTGAAAGATTGAAAAATGAAACCCTGAAAGAAAGAAAAAAAGAAAGAAAAAAGTAAAGGATTGAATTATAGAAAAATGAAACACTGAAAAAGAAGAAAAAAAAAAGAAAGAAAAAGAGAACTTCTGAAAGATAGAAAAATGAAATCCTGAAAGAAAGAAAAAAAGAAAGAATGAAAATAGTGAAGGCCTGACAGATTGAAAAATGAAATCCTGAAAGAAAGAAAAAAGAAAGAAAGAAAAAAGTGAAGGCCTGAAATATAGAAAAATGAAACCCTGAAAGAAAGAAAAAAAGAAAGAAAGAAAAAAGTGAGGGCCTGAAATATAGAAAAATGAAACCCTGAAAAAAAGAAAAAAAGAAAGAAAGAAAAAAGTGAAGGCCTGAAAGAGAGAAAAATGAAACCCTGAAAGAAAGAAAAAAAGAAAGAAAGAAAAAAGGGAAGGCCTGAAAGAAAGAAAAAAAGAAAGAAAGAAACAAGTGAAGGCCTGAAATATAGAAAAATGAAACACAGAAAGAAAGTAAAAAAAAGAAAGAAAGAAAAAAGTGAAGGCCTTAAATATAGAAAAATGAAACCCTGAAAGAAAGAAAAAAAAGAAAGAAAGAAAAAAGTGAAGGACCTTAAATATAGAAAAATGAAACCCTGAAAGAAAGAAAAAAAGAAAGAAAGAAAAATTGAAGGCCTGAAAGATAGAAAAATGAAACCCTGAAAGAAAGAAAGAAAAAAAGAAAGAAAGAAAAAAGTGAAGACGGGAAAGATTGAAAAATGAAAACCTGAAACAAAGAAAAAAAGAAAGAAAGAAAAAAGTGAAGGCCCGGAAGATAGAAAAATGAAACCCTGAAAGAAAGAAAAAAAGAAATAAAGAAAAATGTGAAGGCCTGAAATACAGAAAAACGAAACCCTGAAAGAAAGAAAAAAGAAAGAAAGAAAAAAGTGAAGGCCTGAAATATAGAGAAATGAAACCCTGAGAGAAAGAAAAAAAGAAAGAAAGAAAAAAGTGAAGGCTTGAAAGATAGAAAAATGAAACATGAAAGAAAGAAAAAAAGCAAGAAAAAAAAAAGTGAAGGCCTGAAATATAGACAAATGAAACATTGAAAGAAAGAAAAATGAGAAAGAAAGAAAAAAGTGAAGTCCTGAAAGATAGAAAAATGAAACCTGAAAGAAAGAATAAAAGAAAGAAAGAAAAAGTGAAGGCCTGAATTATAGAAAATGAAACCCTGAAAGAAAGAAAAAAAGAAAGAAAGAAAAAAAGAAGGCCTGAATGATTGAAAAATGAAAACCTGAAAGAATGAAAATAAGAAAGAAAGAAAAAAGTGAAGGCCTGAAATATAGAAAAATGAAACCCTGAAAGAAAGAAAAAAAGAAAGAAAGAAAAAAGTGAAGGCCTGAAAGATAGAAAAATGAAACTCTGAAAGAAAGAAAAAAAAAGAAGAAAAAAGTGGAAACCTGAAAGATTGAAAAATGAAACCCTGAAAGAAAGAAAAAAAAGAAAAAAAAAAAGGGAAGGCCTGAAAGAAAGAAAAAAAGAAAGAAAGAAAAAAAGGAAGGCCTGAAAGAAAGAAAAAAAGAAAGAAAAAATGAAGGCCTGAAATATAGAAAAATGAAACCTGAAAAAAAAAAGAAAGAAAGAAAGAAAAAAGTGAATGCCTAAAATACAGATAAATGAAACTCTTAAAGAAAGAAAAAAAGAAAGAAAGAAAAAAGTGAAGGCCTGAAATATAAAAAGATGAAACCCTGAAAGAAAGAAAAAAAAAAGAAAAAAAAAGTGAAGGCCTGAAAGATAGAAAAATGAAACCCTGAAAGAAAGAAAAAAAAGAAAGAAGGAAAAATGAAGGCCTGAAAGATAGAAAAATGAAATCCTGAAAGAAAGAAAAAAAGAAAGTAAAAAAAGTGAAGGCCTGGAATATAGAGAAATGAAACCCTGAGAGAAAGAAAAAAAGGAAGAAAGAAAAAAGTGAAGGCCTGAAAGATAGAGAAATGAAACATGAAAGAAAGAAAAAAAGCAAGAAAGAAAAAGTGAAGGCCTGAAATATAGAAAAATGAAACCCTGAAAGAAAGAAAAAAAGAAAGAAAGAAAGAAAGAAAAAAAAGAAGGCCTGAATGATTGAAAAATGAAACCCTGAAAAAAAGACAGAAAGAAAAAAGTGAAAGCCTGAAAGATATAAAAATGAAACCTTGAAAGAAAGAAAAAAAAGAAAGAATGAAAATTGAAGGCCTGAAAATAGAAAAATGAAACACTGAAAGAAAGAAAAAATAAAAAAATAAAAAAGTGATGGCCTGAAATATAGAAAAATGAAACCCTGTAAGAAAGAAAAAAAGAAAGAAAGAAAAAATGAAGTCCTGAAATATAGAAAAAGGAAACCCTGAAAGAAAGAAAAAAAGAAAGAAAGAAAAAAGTGAAGGACTGAAAGATTGAAAAATGAAAACATGAAACAAAGAAAAACAGAAAGAAAGAAAAAAGTGAAGGCCCGAAAGATAGAAAAATGAGACCTGAAAGAAAGAAAAAAGAAACAAAGAAAAAAGTGAAGGCCTGAAAATGGAAAAATGAAACAAAGAAAGAAAGAAAAAAAAGAAAGAAAAAAAAAAGTGAAGTCCTGAAAGATAGAGAAATGAAAATTTGAAAGAAAGAAAAAAAGAAAGAAAGAAAAAAGTGAAGGCCTGAAATCTTGAAAAATGAAACCCTGAAAGAATGAAAATAAGAAAGACAGAAAAAAGTGTAGGCCTGAAATATGGAAAATGAAACCCTGAATGAAAAAAAAAAGAAAGAACGAAAAAAGTGAAGGTCTGAAAGATTGAAAAAGGAAACCTGAAAGAAAGAAAAAAAGAAAGAAAGAAAAAAGTGAAGGCCTGAAATATAGAAAAATGAAACCCTGTAAGAAAGAAAAAAAGAAAGAAAGAAAAAAATGAAGGCCTGAAATATAGAAAAAGGAAACCCTGAAAGAAAGAAAAAAAAGAAAGAAAGAAAAAAAGAAGGCCTGAATGATTGAAAAATGAAAAATTGAAAGAATGAAAATAAGAAAGAAAGAAAAAAGTGAAGGCCTGAAATATAGAAAAATGAAACCCTGAAAAAAAGATAGAAAGAAAAAAGTGAAGGCCTGAAAGATATAAAAATGAAACCTTGAAAGAAAGAAAGAAAAAAAGAAAGAATGAAAATTGAAGGCCTGAAAATAGAAGTAAGAAACTGTAAGAAAGAAAAAAAGAAAGAAAGAAAAAATGAAGTCCTGAAATATAGAAAAAGGAAACCCTGAAAGAAAGAAAAAAAAGAAAGAAAGAAAAATGTGAAGGACTGAAAGATTGAAAAATGAAAACATGAAACAAAGAAAAACAGAAAGAAAGAAATGTGAAGGCCCGAAAGATAGAAAAATGAAACCTGAAAGAAAGAAAAAAAAGAAAGAAATAAAAAACTGAAGGCCCGAAAGATAGAAAAATGAAAACCTGTAAGAAAGAAAAAAAGAAAGAATGAAAATTGAAGGCCTGAAAATAGAAAAATTAAACACTGAAAGAAAGAAAAAAATAAAAAAATAAAAAAGTGATGAGCTGAAATATAGAAAAATGAAACCCTGTAAGAAAGAAAAAAAGAAAGAAAGAAAAAAGTGAAGGCCTGAAAGATTGAAAAATGAAATCCTGAAACAAAGAAAAAAAGAAAGAAAGAAAAAAGTGAAGGCCCGAAAGATAGAAAAATGAAACCTGAAAGAAAGAAAAAAAAGAAAGAAATAAAAAACTGAAGGCCTGAAATATAGAAAAATGAAACCCTGAAAGAATGAAAAAAAGAAAGAAAGAAAAAAGTGAAGGCCTGAAAGATAGAAAAATGAAAACCTGAAAGAAAGAAAAAAAAGACAGAAAGAAAAAGTGAAGGGCTGAAAGATAGAAAAATGAAACCTGAAAGAAAGAAAAAAAGAAAGAAAGAAAAAAAAGTGAATGCCTGAAAATGGAAAAATGAAACCCTGAAAGAAAGAAAAAAGAAAGAAATAAAAAAGTGAAGGCCTGAAATATAGAAAAATTAAACCCTGTAAGAAAGTAAAAAAGAAAGAAAGAGAAAAGTGACGGCCTGAAATATAGAAAATGGAAACCCTGAAAGAAAGAAAAAAAAGGAAGTAAGAAAAAGTGAAGGCCTGAAAGATAGAAAAATGAAACCCTGAAAGAAAGAAAAAAAGAAAGAAAGAAAAAAAGAAAGAAAGAAAAAAAGAAAGAAAGAAAAAAAGAAAGAAAGAAAAAAGTGAAAGCATGAAATATAGAAAAATGAAACCCTGAAAGAAAGAAGAAAATAAAAAAATAAAAAAGTGAAGGCCGGAAAGATTGAAAAATGAAACCCTGAAAGAAAGAAAAATAAGAAAGAAAAAAAAAGTGATGGAGTGAAAGATAGAAAAATGAAACCTGAAAGAAAGAACAAAGAAAGAATGAAAATTGAAGGCCGGAAAATAGAAAAATCAAACCCTGAAAGAAAGAAAAAAAGAAAGAAATAAAAAAGTGAAGGCCTGAAATATAGAAAAATGAAACCCTGTAAGAAAGTAAAAAAGAAAGAAAGAAAAAATGAAGGCCTGAAATATAGAAAAAGGAAACCCTGAAAGAAAGAAAAAAAAGAAATAAAGAAAAAGTGAAGGCCTGAAAAATTGAAAAATGAAAACCTGAAACAAAGAAAAAAAGAAAGAAAGAAAAAAGTGAACGCCCTGAAAGATAGAAAAATGAAATCTGAAAGAAAGAAAAAAAAGAAAGAAATAAAAAACTGAAGGCCTGAAATAAAGAAAAATGAAACCCTGAAAGAAAGAAAAAAAGAAAGAAATAAAAAAGTGAAGGCCTGAAATATTGAAAAATGAAACCCTGAAAGAATGAAAAAAAGAAAGAAAGAAAAAAGTGAAGGCCTGAAATATAGAAAAATGAAACCCTGAAAGAAAGAAAAAAAGAAAGAAAGAAAGAAAGAAAAAAAGAAGGCCTGAATGATTGAAAAATGAAAACCTGAAAGAATGAAAATAAGAAAGAAAGAAAAAAGTGAAGGCCTGAAATATAGAAAAATGAAACCCTGAAAAAAAAGACAGAAAGAAAAAAGTGAAAGCCTGAAAGAAATAT
>JBBBDQ010000548.1:10727500-10874037 GCA_037127315.1 Ascarosepion bandense | reverse complement strand
TCCTGGTCAAGCTCTCTTCTCCATCAACCGTTGCGACAGTAAGGCAGGGTCCAGGGAGAATGAATGTACGACTATGCTGGAATAGTCTTTGCACTCAATTTCACGCCCGACTTCATTAATTACACAATCACTGACGTGACCGTTAGTTTGAACGTGCCGGCCTTGTGTTTATTTAGTTTTACAGTATACTGACAATTTAATACCGACAAAAAAATTACGGTAGGTTTGTACGAATAGCATATGTATTCCTTGTAAGAAATCAGTTTCTAGATCACGTTTCATTTACGTATTTTTGAAAAGTGGGTTTTTGTCGAGGGTCAAATGTATTGCTGGTATTACTTTAAAAAAAATAAAGGTATTTTTAATATGAAAATCTATTTTATACTTTCATAACTCGTGTTAACTATTTGCCCTTAACTGAGACCCTAACTGATGCTACCACTCAAGGTCAGGATGGACCTAGTAACAACAGCAATTAAGAGGTGATTACACGCTCCTCAAAATATCCCGATCAGAAGCCTTGCTGCCGGATGTAGTTTATCGTCATATCGGGGGCGACGTACTGGCCTTATTCAACTACTGATTCCGCTATGTGCTTTCGAGCAGAAACTATAACCTCCACTCAATATAGTTGCCTGAGCTGGAGTCTGCAACTAAAATTTATTAACCACTCTAGCAAACAGGTATACTCAGTAATCAACAACCATTGACCATATATATAATGAAGACACTAATAGGTAGAAACCGAGGCCACGAAATAACTCGTTTCCAAATGAAAAATATTCACAAATTCTACAATCTAATTGTATTGAACACTTTTTAATACAACTGTGTACTGTTCTAATTTGATTGTGACCTAAATCTAACTAATTATATATATATATATATATATGTGTGTGTGGGGGGGTGGTGATGGGCACTTCTGTCGATTTTGCCTAATGAGAGTCCAATTTGTTTGTTACATAAATCATCAAGTTTTATGTTTATGTTTTATGTGCGCCATCAAGAAATACTGGTATTTACACACACACACAAACACAAACACACACAAACACAAACACACACACAAACACACACACACACACACAAACACACACACACACACACACACACAAACACATGTAAATAGATTTATTACTGAAATTCCAGAGATTTTCGAAATGAATTAACAACCGACATATTTTAATTTGTTTAAACATTATTTTTAATAGATACTCATATTTGATTAGATACTCTGTTTTAATTAAACAGTATATTTTATATATCTTACCGGCCTTAATATTTTTGAGAGATTTTGTTAGAAAAATATGTCATTCGGCATGATTCGAACCTGCGACCCCGAACTAGTGTGTGTGTGTGTGTGTGTGTGTGTGAGAGAGAGAGAGAGAGAGAGAGAGAATACCAGTATTTATAAGATGAAACATTTAAATTTGTTGTCACTCTCCACCCAGATTGTCTGTGGTATGTTGCTTTTCATAAAACTGATTTGATCTTTGTGTTATTTACCTGGCCACACCTTACTGCAGATACGAATCTGAAAAACCTGACTACGAATTGAGTACATCCAAAATATGGATGCAACTTTTTATATGTGTAGTTTCACTCCACTGCGTTCACTGAAAATGGGTTAAGATAATTGAAAGCGAATGAGAGATTAATTACAAATTTCTACCTATAGTGTTAAGACCTTGAATAAATTCGTGCTATTTTCCATCAGATGACGTTCCAAGAACTGCGTGCATGCATTTTCAGATGGTAATGCATCTCTAAGAAAGAACTATTAGCAAGCTGGAAATTAAGTGTTTGCCATTTCGCCGAAGTGTAAACAACTTTGTTTTTCATGTTGGATTTCGTACCAAAGAAATTGCATTTGCGGGGAATTTTACTGCGCTACTTTATTCAAAAGAAATCTGCATCTAAAGCACATAAAATTATTTTTTTAGACTTACGGCGACCAACATGTAGAAATTGGTTTAGACGCTTGAAAACTAATGATTTTGATGTTGAAGATAAAAAACGCTCTGGTGCACCGAGAAAGTTTGAAGACGAAGAATTGGAGGCATTACTTCATGAAGACTCATGTCAGGCACAAGCTGAACTTGAAGAATTATTAAGAATTATTAAGAGTTTCGAAACATTTGAAAGAATTAGGAATGATTCAAAAGCAAGGACATTGGGTGTTGTACAAGTTGAAGCCGAGAGATGTCAAATGGCGTCTTGTCACGTGTGAACAGCTGCTTCAACGGCAGAAAAGAAAGTTTTCTGTATCGTGTCTGGCAATGAAATGTGGATACAGTACGATAGCCCTATGCATCAACAACGGTGGCAAAACCAAAATCCAAGCTTCGAAGTTTCTGCTCTGCATTTTGTGTAATTAGCTGGATGTAGTTTTTTTTTTTTTTTTTTTTTTTTTTTTTTTTATGAAATGCTTAAAGCGACCGAAATAATCACGGGAGACCGCTATCGACGACAGTTAATGCGTTTGCGCCGAGCATTAAAGAAAAAATGGCCGCTATACAAGCAGAAACACGACAAAGTGATTTTGCAACATGACAACGCTGGGCCACATGTTGCAAAACGAGTGAAAATCTACTTGAAAACGCTTAAATAAAAAGTCCCCACCCGCCGTATTCACTAGATATTGCCCCGTCCGATTATCACTTATTCCGATCGATAGATGGCCTGCCTGAGCAGCACTTTTATTCTTATTAGGATCGATTCGTGGTTAACCTCAAAAGACATGTTTTTCTCACGTGGAATTCAAATGTAGTGGTTAACGATGGACAATAATTTCAGTGACATTTTTTCTTACTAACTTTTGTAAATAAAACATTCTTCTTCTTCTATGTGCTTTGTCCCTTCAGGACATAGGCGGTCATGGCTTTCCACTTTTCCCTATAACTGGTGGCTCTGAGCACGCCATCTGCTTTCCACTTTTCCCTATCCCTGGTGGCTCTGAGCACGCCTTCTGTTACACCATGCAATCCGCGAGAACTTATTCAATGTCCTAATACAGTTATACCCACTATCCAAGAAATGGTGGGCACCTCGGCATTGTGTAATGGTTAGCAAGCTTGTCTCGCTAGAACCTGTTACAAATGAGTAGTGAGTTCGATCTTCACTGGGTGCCCCATGCCTTGTGCCATATCTAAACGGTGCTTAGAAAAAGTTACTATCCAAGAAATGGTACGGTTGACACAAATGGCTGAAAAAATTCCGAACTCTTTCCAAAATAAGCATTTGTTCTTTTGCCCCAAATCCTAAACGTTCAACTGATATGATATAAAAAGCTTTTTTTAGTGCTCATTGCTGAATAATTTTTCACGATTTTATTTTTAGCACTGAGTGAAATGCACAACCAAAATGTCGTTAACTGTCGTCTGATCAGCCGGCGGAATCTTCAGTCGAATGACTCCGAGTGAGTATCTATTTCTATTTTTCTGATACAAACTCAGAATTCTTCTGTCTATGCTAATAAAAATAATCATTTAATTCTCTCTCTCTCTCTCTCTCTCTCTCTATCTATCTATCTATCTATCTATCTATCTCCTTGAAATTAATCACTTTGGAGTTGGTATAACGGCATATCTTACTGTCACCGGCATTAAATCGTGTCTATTTCACTATAAAATGTAGTACTTAAATCAGTTTTAATGACTTCAATGAGTCATTAACAAACAAGTATGTTTAAATTATTACACTCCAAATTCTGAGACGCTTACTGTAAAGTGATATTTAGCAAGCTTATCTCTAACATAATCCAATGATGTAATGAGTTAAATCATCATTGGGGATCTGTCGAAACTAAACCAAGTAGCTAGCAGCATCTGCCAGAGTAGTTGGTTAATCTCGCTCATGTTACCAGTTCGACTCTCATTGGGAATTCCACTGTTGGGGTCTTATATGAAACGGAGCTAAATTTAGTAAATATCACCCAGAATAGTCTCTATGTTCTTTCTTCATTTCAGTTAAATACCACGAATAATAATAATTATTATAATCGTATTAAATACCAGTTCTAACGCCAGTAAAGTTCATTTTTTCTCTTCAATTGAATAATACTATTACTACTACTACTAATAATAATAATAAGTTGTGAATCTCCTCTAAGAGCATCTACAGCGTTCATCTCTGTTCAGGAGAAAGATTGGTTGGGATGCATCATAGCCAAGTGTCAAGAAAGAGGTGTGTGGGATTTACGAGTAAGTTAACCGCCATCAGTTCACCGCAGGAGAGTTAACCGCCTGATGGCAATTTACCGCGAGGAAAGTTCATTAGATTGTATTATTAATAATTTAATAATTAATATATATATATATATATATATATATATATATATATATATATATATATTATAATAATATTGTATTATTAATAATTTAATAATTAATGTATATATATATATATATATATATATATATATTATAATAATATTGTATTATTAATAATTTAATAATTAATGTATATATATATATATATATATATATATATATACATATATATATTATAATAATACTGTATTATTAATAATTTAATAATTAATGTATGTATATATATATATATATTATAATAATATTGTATTATTAATAATTTAATAATTAATGAATATATATATATATATATATATTATAATAATATTGTATTATTAATAATTTAATAATTAATGAATATATATATATATATATTATAATAATATTGTATTATTAATAATTTAATAATTAATATATATATATATATATATATTATAATAATATTGTATTATTAATAATTTAATAATTAATGTATATATATATATATATATATATTATAATAATATTGTATTATTAATAATTTAATAATTAATGTATATATATATATATATATATATATATATTATAATAATATTGTATTATTAATAATTTAATAATTAATGTATATATATATATATATATATAATAATAATATTGTATTATTAATAATTGAATAATTAATGTGTATATATATATATATATATATGTATATATATATATATATAATCTGAATCTTCAAAATTCCATAATAGCTAAATGAATTGAAATGACCATGACAACAGAATAAATCAAAATAAAAACTAAGAACCTAAGCCATGTTTTGCGAGGGAAGCAGTCATTATTTACTGTTACCCTATTTTAAAAACGTATTAGATACGTTTAGCAATAAAATTAGGGTCCATTAAAAAATGTATATTTTTTATCCTTTTACCGTAGCCTTTATCAGCGGTGTAACCTTCCTCGATTTGATTTGATAACTGTGAAATTTGCTGCAGTGAATTTTCTTTGATTTGATGGTGGTGAACTTTACTCGAGGTGAACTTTACTCGAGGTGAACTTTCCTCGATTTGATTAAATGGCAGTAAATTTTCCTGTGGTAAATTTAACGGAAACACAATCTCTCTCTATCTATCTCTCTCTCTCTCTCTCTCTCTCTCTCTCTCTCTCTCTCTCTCTCTCTCTCTCTCTCTCTCAGTTTAAATGTTGAGGCAGCCAAGGTGACTTGGATGTCACACCTAGATACATTTGATCGCCTTCATTCGGAGACAGTTTGAGCACACTCGGTTACCGAGCCCCCGCCTGCAAGGTTATGCGTTGCTTTTATCCAAACTTGTCATCATATCGCGCACATTTGGCTGCGATACATGTACCTGGTATACCCTTATCAGACTGGGCGTCATGATGGTTTACATTGAGTTCCGAATATTTGTAATCCAACGTCATTTTGTGGACGAAATTCAGTAGAATTGAGATAGGGTCTGGGAAATGCTGTATGCACTGTTCTCTGTATCCTTAAAAAATTTAATACTGATGTGTTCTTGAGTGTCTTAATTCTTCTTCGAATAAATCCTTCGTCTAATCTCAGTTTTGTTTTGTGGCGTAAATTATTGTCTTCGAATCGTTTCACAATTTATTTCACCACAGAACGAAATCTTCGTATTGTTATAACGTTTCATGGTTTCTGTTCAGTTTTTTTTTTTTTTCGGGGGATAGTAGGGGTCGGAGAGGTTCTTGCGAGGGGTACATACTTTAGCGTCTTCTACAATATTGTAATTTTTCTTTATTCAAAGATAGAATTGATATTCTTGCTTGTGGTTAATCCAGACTTCAAAATCTCACAGTATTTAACACTTTTTATTTTTTGAACCCAGTCGATCCTCTTAATTTGTTGATATGATTGAACCAGTGTTTTTCGAATTTGCTTTTCATTTGTTTTTCAGTCGGGAAACTATTCTTGTCAAACTGGAAATTCCTCTAAATCAAGAAATGAAATACAGCCCCGGAGATCATGTCGGCATTTTTGCATCCAATTCATCCGAAGAAGTTGAGTTTGTTATGAATCATGTTCTTGACAGACCTCAGGATTTCGTTGATCTCAAATTGCAACGGCAAGGTAAAATTATTTACGTAGTGTCGACTTGATAATTAGAATAAACTATCCATTCTTTTTTGTGACGCAATCCCTTCGAGGCACAGGCGATCATGGCTTTCCACATCTTCCACCTACCCTTTATGTTTGTTCTCTTAATATCCCTCCTAGTCACTTTTCTGCCATCCATTTTTTATAAATGCATTAAGATGGTTACACTCTGCCTCTCACTGCCCCCTTGAATTCAATACATTCTGTTAGCGTCAAATTCTCTAATCCTTCTTTCTTCGAGGAAGATTTCACATAAAAAAGCTCATATAAACTACGCCCTTGATCAATGGCAATTAAAAGAAATTATAACACGGAAGTGAAGTAACCAATTGTGCTACTCTCTCTCTCTCTCTCTCTCTCTCTCTCTCTCTCTCTCTCTCTCTCTCACATATATATATATATATACTTTTGTGCAAATTAATTGCAACAAAACAAATGATTTCCTCGAATGTTTCACATTTTCCCTGATCACGTATATGTCGTCTCTTCGCGTTGTTCTTCTCGTCCGACCGCATTACGTTTTTGGACGGCTGGATCCAGTTTGTTTCTTTGCCTTGATGACACAACTGACAATTGTAATGCTGGCACCAACAATATCCGCAATCTTTCTTTAAGGATTGCCAGTGTTGGCACAACGCTACCATATTCATACGATTTCTTGGATTAAATGTCTATCGCAGACAATGGCCGTAGAACAACTAATCGACAGTCGAGACAATAATGTCAGGGCGTGGTAAATATCTGATGCAATAACGAATTACGCAATATTTTTGAAAGGGCAAACAAATATAGACCCCGAAAATAGATTTATATTGCTGCACACCACTGCAAATGACCTGTTTACACCTATATCGTGTTGAATACACCGGTTCCCGTCCGATCACCGAAGTTAAGCAACATCGAGCCTGGTCAGTACTTATGTTGGGACTCCCGCGCCTATTCGGCTATAATGGACTATTCCATTACTATGTAAAGTAATGGTGGCATCTACGACGAGAGTGTGCCGAGCAGCCGATCGACAAGTCAGTCGTAGACTTCCGGTGACGACCCGGAAGTACCCATTGCTCATACTACGTCTTACGACGGTTGAGACGATTAACCTTTATTCTTGTATTGGATACTAATAACCTTTGTAAATACTATTTTCACGGAATACAACAATTAACCTATTCCTGTTGTTGAGTTATTTATTCTTACTCACGACATAACAACTTAAATGGGTGACCATTTGGGAATACCAGGTGCTGTAAACGTAGAATGGTCTCCCGGTCCTCCAGGTTTAGGTGTTGGATGCAGGGCTAACAACCTTGGCCCGTAAATAAACAGTTTGTTACAGAAACAGCAACAAAAAGTTGCTGCCCTATGCACCATTGGGTGGGATGGATAAATAATGATGATGATGACTGCAAATGACCTAATCTGAAGAAAATAAAGAAATCAATTACACACTGTTGCTCTAGCGGGTCTAAAACTGGCACAATGATGAAAGAAAGCAGTTGTTTCGATTAATTTGTAGAATGTTATATGTGTGTGTGTGTGTGTGTGTGTGTGTGTGTGTGTGTGTGTGTGTGTGTGTGTGTGTAGTTATTATTGCGGTTCACTACCAAAAGAAAATTACTATTACGATTCTCCTTTGCTTGACCCTATTGTAAATAACATCCCCCGTCCCTTCTTTTACTAACACTCGCTTCCGGTACAAGAATTCTTCTCCATTCTTTAGTTGACTGGGGTTGACAATGCATGTCTCATGCTGACATGTTGAAATAGTTATGTGATCTGAATTTACACACACACACACACACACACACACACACACACACACATACATACATACATACATATATATATATATATATATATATATATATATAATTACTGTAAACTTAATTTTTAGAGGGTACAAATGTTTCAGCTGAAATACTAACGTTTTTAAACAATGAAATTAATGTCAACCGGACAAGACCCAAAAGTCCTACTAAAGAAAATGTGCCTTCCGGCAGGTATCGAATCTATCCCCATTTTTGCCATTAGAGAAACGACTCCCATAGCAGAAACATTAACTTATCGCTAAGACCACGTGTAATTGTCATATTTAGGAAAGACTGAATGCCTTTGAGCAAAAACGCCTCAATTAGTAAGAGTACACATCGGCTATAGGATCTGTTTCCTTAATGGGCAAAAGGGATACGAATTCGATTCCTGTCGAGACGCATATTATTCTATAATATGACTCCTCAATTTCGTCTTTCGTTCTTCCCTAATCGTATGGCTAATTTGACGCTCAAAATCAGTGAGTTGTTTAACTCACTGATTTTGAGCGTCAAATTATCATACTTTTCAAATAATATCCTATGTGAGGATTGATAAAATGTACAGAAATTGTCCTTGAAATTTTCAGTCACATCAGCCGTCACCAGTTTTCAACGATTGTCTCACAGCTTTCTCAATTTACCGCTTTTCTACTGGGCAACATGTAGAAGTAGTTTTTTTTTTTTTTTTTTTTTTTTTAATCATTTCACCCCGAGCAAGGCAGAAACGCCACTGATGTGCAGGGGGTTACATAAATGTAGAAAGATTAATTAGAAAAGAGTGAGGAGTACAAGCTAGTTAGAAAGGAACAATAGAAAGCTGAGAAAGCAGGTGCAATGACAGATACATGGGCGGAGAGAACTCCCCACAATACATGATGACAGCCGATATGATTTCAACAAGAGCTTTCAACAATTTCTAATTCTGTTGGCCTAACCAAAGTAAGGTTTTTATAACCATTTTATTTTATTCGTGACAGAAAATAATTAACAGTTAATAACACGTATTATAATAATTCAGATTTAATTATAAGTGATATAAAATATTTTGGTTAAGGAGAAGTCAATTAAAATCCTGTGGTTTTCTTCTTGAATTCTGTCAGTTGGTCTATACCATTTCTATACCATTTCTTACTGGCATCTCCCATCAACCCACCTTTGTTGCGAATCTTTTTCGTTTTATAACCGGATTCGCTAATCTAGAAAATATACGCTTATATACTGATGATATGTTAATTACATATCTGTAAACTGCTAAAAAAGGTTAATTACTAGGTTATATTACTAGAGTCACCATATAATTTTTTTTGTGTCAAGACATCAGAAAATGAATGAAAAGCAAATGGCGTTCTTGAAGGTAGAAAAAAAAGTATTCCGATACTGTCATGTTTGGATGAACGCTCCCTCTAATGCAGTATATATACAACATGTACAATTGATAATCCTGTAGAAAACTCCTTTTTTTTTTTTTAATTAGCAAGTGGAACCATGTTTATCAGCAAACTAAAATTTTATTTAAGACAATATTATAATACATTTGACTGCGTCAAAATGAAAAATAAAATAAAACTCTGGGGATTACCCATCTTAGTTGAAAGTTATAAATTTTTTTTTAAAGTGAGGCAACCTGTTATTGTACTTAAGAAAACTTTTTATAGACGTCCTCTGCTGCTGGAAAACAATATCGTCTTGGTATCAGGGGGAATCACGTACATACGAGGGAGTTATCGGGAGTCATTGGCTTGAAGGAGTTGTCTCCTCTTCTCTCTTCTCTGCGTTCTCTCGATGTTCTCGCGTTGTTCTGATTTCGGCCTGAAAACACCGAACTTAAACTGAAATTTTGATGAATTTGCTTTCTCGGGTTTTCGATTAACTGTGTCATCTATGACCAGGCACATCAGTCAATCATTTTCGCCGGGTATTGCCTTTTAAGCAGGCTACCTTTGATGTTATCACACTTTTGTCCGTCCTGTTTATATTTTCTGCCTTTCATGTTAATTATAATTTTGTCGGTGCTGCTTTTGATGTTAATCATATTTCTGTCGGATCAGAGAAATATATTACACCTTGTTTTATTCGAAATACTTGGGTCTTCTTTTCAAAGAAATCACGACGTTTTATTCGAAATACTAGTTAGAGAGACAATGAGAATTCGTACAAGTGATAAAGAGACTTTTTCCTTCAAAGAAATCTCATTTTGTTTGAAATACTGGTTAGAGAGATAATGAGAATTTGGAGAAGTGATAGGGGTTTTCTTTCCTTCAAAGAAATCACGTCTTATTCGAAATACTTAAAAAAACGATTGATTTTATTTGATCACCTCCAATTACACAAAACTCTTCCAAATTCTGAGTGAAAGTTTCTCTCCTCGACTCTTGAATCTTTTCTCAATTCTTCCTGTTTATGTTATAACTATGATAGCCTCTTAAACATCTTCATAATTATAGCCATGTATACATAAACCACGTCTATAAATTACATGCTTTCTTTTCTTCCAACTACGTGTAATACTGATATATAACATTGACGTGTTTTTTAGTTATACCGTTATGATGTTTCGTGTTCAATCCACGCTGGTAGATATATCACAATAACTTATGTATTTTTCTTGCCTATAACCTCTGGTGGTGATTTTCTTACTCCTAGTAACGATTTACTAATGTTGTTTTTCTTTTTAAAAAAATGGTCTTGACGAAATTGTATTTTTATGGCAATGTTTTATTTAAATAAATATATTATCTCTATTTCTGTTGTCAAATGGATGTCATCACGTGTCATATGAGGTAAGAGTGTATGGTAAATATCTTCACCTACTCAGCACACAAAACCTGTGATTGCTTTAAGCTAGCTGTTTCTTTTATGTATTGTCTTTTCGGTCTTTCAAGATTCCGGTTTTTGGAAGGATCAAAAGCGGACACCATTTTGCAATCTTCGAACCTCTCTGACATATTTCTTGGATATCCGCAGTGTCGTATCACAGGCTCTTATGGAAGCATTAGCTACAATGGCCACCAATGAAGAAGAAGAAAAAATCCTTACTTCTATTTCAAAGGTAACAAGAGTCAAAATATTCCTTATTTAAAATCACACTTACTAATTTTCTTCTGAAATCATTTCAGGTTTTGGGAATATAACATATATCATATTTTTATTATTTCAAACCTCCCATGAAAATTAAATTTCGGCATTAAAGACAGATAAGGAGTTGATATACTGATGAACAAATAAACCAAATGTGCTCTTTCATGGTTAAAAGAAATAAATGTTTTCTTGTTTTTTTTTATTAGAAATAAACGGAGATTTTTTTACGGCAAGGTTTACCCTTTATAAAACCCGGGAACCACTCGAGGTAGAGGGATACATTTAAGGGTTGTTTATATGAATAAGAGAACATAACGGTTAACTCTTGACTTGAACAGGTTAAGATTGTAATGACTGAGGAAACATCCAATTGAAAGGCTGTTCCACATGGCAATCGTTCACGGAAAGAAGCTGTTTGAGTGGAGCTTACTTTCTCGCGAATGGAAAACGATGGAGAGGGAATTGTGGGTGGTTTGCTACAATGTAAGTGGCGGTTAGACCTGGTAGAACCAAGGAATGTAGTTCGTCCGAACACTTTCTATGGTAGTGGCGATAGAGCCGTGCTGAATCCGCAACATGCCGCCTGTGAAAGCGAAGTTCGAGGGTGGAAAATAATCCTTCTCCAACAAGGACTCGAGACTGGAAAAGTGAGACGTGTATACACTCGTTGTTCTGATTTCGGCCCGAAAACCCCGAACTTAAACTGAAATTTTGACGAATTTTCTTTCTCGGGTTTTCGATTAACTGTGTCATCTATGACCAGGCACAGCAGTCAATCATTTTCGCCGGGTATTGACTTTGAAGCAGGCTATCTTTGATGTTATCACACTTTTGTCCGTCTTGGAATCTTTTATAGATTTTAGGAGTAGTAGCGAAAGAGAAAATGTCACACCAATTCTCTAAATCAGTAGCCCTCATATGGTGAAGCGCGCCTCATGGTTGCAGTAGAAGAGAATAGCAAGTGAGGCTGAGCGATTCAAAGACAATCAAAGATTTAGAAACATTTTTTAAAAATCATATACCAAAAATAAATATGATTTCAAAATTTAGAATATTATTACGGACTACATGTATACAGTCCCAGTATAAAACAGTCAGTTAAGTGTCATACGTGATACTTGATTGGACGATCATGTATCTTTCGAGACATGACTGACCAGGAAGAAGATTTTTCCGCAGTAGGTTGCCGTTACTTTCTGCGGCAGACTGGTTGCCAGCCAAGGCAATAGAACCCAATCTGTCCTGTTATTTAACCTATAGCTGGAGAGAAGAGATTAATACCTTTCCAAAGGGGATTTACGCGAAAGTGAACGGAATTCGAATTCGGCTCTCCAAATTCTTGTTCTAAGCCGATATCCACTGCATCACAACGCACATCCTGGCATAATTAGCAGACAGTATAAATAGTTGTAAATAATTATTGACTGATTTTATCATTGTGATATTCTTGGATTATACTAAGTATTAAGAACTAGGATCCGCAAATAGTTATCAGTGATATTGTTTTTCTAACCCGCAATTACCTCCCTTTAAACTTGTCTCAGTATTTTTTTATCTTTAAATGTACTTTTTGCTACATAGAATTTGGTGAGGCGAGAGCAAATTTTCATTCCGAAAATGTGGCTCACAAAAAAAAACAGTTTTGTAATCACTGCTCTAAATGATAAATGTCTTATATAACCAACATTTGAAATCATTGGTTTTTCAGTGGGTCGCAAAGATAACAAAGTGTAAGGTGATACACATTTTTAGCAAATAAAATGCAGCATTTATAAGTTATAAGAATACTTCGAATAATTAAGACCAACTGCTAGTCCCATATCTATTTCAAGATAATTCAGTGCGGAGTTACCTAGTTATTATGCCAGAGTTGTGGATGAAGTATATTTGAGCAAACATGGACTTATAGCGGGTGTCTCTTATTCCTTTTCTAGTTGTAGTAGGATTCCGTATCAGGTTAACGGAATTTGGCCTTGTGGGAAGATAGCCCACTATAATTCATAAAATGATTATAAATTCAAGAAAAGCAATTTTGAGTATAAAATAACATTTATATGTATACATAGCAATTGTGTTTTACAATTAAAACAATACTTGAAACAAAGGTCCAACGGAAGTTAGAGAGAGTTCATGGCAAAATAATGAGCTGAAAGGGATAAAAGAATGTTCATTGAAAATATAATGCTGAAAGGGTAAAAGGCTTAGTAGTGGGATTAATGTTCATTTTCAAGTTGCCGATTCTCAGGTCAATAGGTCAGCAAGTTGGTTTGTGTGGAAGGTCTTTGGAGATGTCGATAAGTACTTTTGAGACCAGGGAAAGAAAATAGGTCAGAATAGTACTTATGAGACAGGGAAAGAAGAAAGAGGCAAGCATAGTAGCCGCTCGACTTAGGTCAAGGGAGAAACTAATTACACTCTTCTCCTCAAGTCCTGACTGTCTGACGAAGCGTTTGTGTCTTCGCATTTTATATCGGCATTTTGGATCAAACGCAGCTAGTTTCGAATTTCATCCTTGTATTTGATTCCGGTCTTCTCATTGGCTGGTAAATAAAAAAAATGGTAATTTGATATTTGATTAATTTTTATTTTTCAACCGGAACATCTGCGTGAATCCACTTGCGCAGGGGTGATTTTTATTCATTCTGTTTCTGGTCGACATAGAGCCAACATCCGGTTTGTTCGCTTTTGCTCGGTAGGTGGTATCACCACATACTTTCGTGCCCGCACAATAAATGAATGTCAAAAGGACGGCTTTTAACTTGACTTCGCTATTATTTTAATTACCTTTACTCCTCGGCAATGTTTACAGTTTTAAAAACGGTCATTAAAATTTTAATAAAACCTGAACATATGATGAAAGTGAATTAATATATATTTTTTATTCTTGCGTATTTAAGACAAAAATAGTAAATATATATATATATATATATATATATATAGTCATCCGCAGACAGATCTGTTTTGCTGTATCACAGCTCATCAGTACGGTTAGACAGTCGATTGCTTTTTACCCAGTCGACCAAATTGGCGTCAGTCGGCGATTCTACCTCTGAGTTTTGGGCGCTCGGTAGAAGGAGGCAGACATTTTAGCGTGTATATTATCATTATACACGCCCAATAGCTGAGAGTGTTCTAATTCATTGCTGAGTGAACGATGCGTATATGCTAGAGTAGATACTGTTTTTCAAAGTCTATCATTCTTCCAGAGTGCTCACTCAGAGTGTGAGAGCGTGATTGTAATTTTGTTATTACAATGGTTTATAAAAGCATAAGAAAATCCAACTTGCAGTTAAAAATTGTTTACCTATTTAAGTATTATGTGGTCCCACTATGTACCTTACTCAGACATAATAATTTTCTTTAAAATTAAATTAATTACAATGTTTCATTTCTAACTTATACTCTAACATAAATAAAAAAACTGAAAATTATTTTAATAAAATAAATAACCCACACAATATTTAATTGTTGTTTTTAATACAATAGGTCAGAATTAGGATTAAATAATTATGGTATAGTTAGTTAGTATACCATCATTATTTAATCCTAATTCTGACCTAAACATTTTATCCCTTTTACTCATAGATAGTAGTAAAAGAAAACCTATTGTTCAATAAATAAAAAAAACTAAAATCCAACCTCCTGTTAAAAATGATTGTCTTCCCATTTAAAAAAAATCTAAGATCCCATTATGTATCTTATCGAGACAAAATTAAAGCTCATTAAACACCCACTCACAATACGTATATACGTATAACTCTACTTATTAACACAATCACGTATACTTACTTATATCCACATACACATATGTCCACACTTCCACATATGTACATACAAATGCGTCTATGCATATAGTTACACATACCCGCAGACACAAATCCATCCATGCCCACATACAAATCTTGCGTTCACACACACACACATATATTTTTTATGAAGACCAGATTCTTCAGTCAGTTAAGTGCCATACGTGAAAGAGACATGACTGACTGGGTCGAAGATTATCCCACAGTAGGTTGCTATTGCTTTCTGCGGTAGATTGGTTGCCAGCCAAGGCTATAGAACCCAATCTGTCCTGTTATTTAACCCATAACTGGAAGGAAGAAACGGAATAATACCTTTCCCAAGGGTAAGTGAATACAATGAATTCAACTGGAATTCGAACTCAGCTCCCCGGTTTCTCGTTTCGAGCCGATATCCACTGCACCACAACGCACATCCAGATTCTTACGCGTATAATTAATAGTAACATATATTTGCGCAAGTATACTAACAAATCTCACATATACTCAGAAAATGCACATATATTTCCATACTTACACACATACATACATGCATACTTATATTTCCCTAAAGGCATATGTGCCGGTGTGTGTTCGTGTGTGTGTGTATACCCATCTATTTGTCCATATGTAGATGTCTTTAGGCTTTAATGTGTACACTCACATCTTTTACTCGTTTAATTTCTAAATAATTTTATAACAACCTAAATCTAATTAAACTCAGAATTTAAAATTCCTAATAAAAATAAACTAGTGAATCTAATCGTCGATTAATAATACTGATCTATATTTTAATCAAATATTAATGTTAAGGCCCCAATAAATTATTTTTAGTGTCTGTTCTTATATTCTTCAAATAAGAAATTGCTTTGTTTTGATTGGTCCACTCTGTCTATATAACAATGCCTCCCTGATTAAGGTGTCTGGATAGTCTTGAACCTTTTAAAACTCTCCAACTTGAAATAAACTTCATCACTTGATAAGATACAGATAATGATGAAGCAAAATGACTACTTTTGTAGTGATATTATAACATATTTATGTTATAAATTATAAATAAATATAATAATAACCATATATATATATATATATATATATATACACACACAAGTTTTGTTAAACATAACAGACAAGATGCTATGATTATGCTTTTTATATCATTTTTTATGTGATATTATAATTTTAAATAGCTATAACCTAAATTTAATCTTTTTGTTAAAATTAGAATTTAAAGTTCGTAATAAAAATAAAGTGAATCTAATAGTCAATTAATAATGTTGATCTCTATTTTAATCAAATAATAATGTTAATGTCCCAATAAATTATTTTTAGGGTCTGTTCTTATATTTTTCAAATTAGAAATTGCTTTATTTTGATTGGTCCACTCTGTGTATGTATCAATGCCTCCTTGAGTAAGGGGGTTTGGCTAGACTTGAATCTTTTAAAACTCTCCAATTTGAAATAAACCTCATCACTTGATAAGACACAGATAGTGTCGAAACAAAATGGCTACTTTTGTAGTAATATTATATTTATGTCATGTTATATATATATAATCATTCGCATACAGGCCTGTTTCGCTGTATCACAGCTCATCAGTGCGGCTAGATTAACCGTTTGCTTCATATATATATATATATATATATATATATATATATATATATATATATATGTTTAATCATGTCACCCCAATCAAGGCATTCCACTACCACTATAGCGCAGGGGGTTACACAGGGCGATAGACGAGTTAGGATGTACATAGGGGGAGAGTTGGAGAGAATGGGAGGGTTAGTGTGTTAGGAGGTGTCTATTGACCTTACATTTAAACTCCTGGAGGTTATAGCCGTCGGGGAAGCAAGCATGCGCAAGGGAATTCCACAGGCGGGAAGTGCGAGAAAAGATGCTGTTGGAGTAGAAATTGCGGTTACATTTCATCGGTTTCACTGTAAAAGGATGGGACCTAGTTGCCAATCTAGTATCTCGTGCGAACTCACACCTAGGGGGCACCAGTGATTTAAGTTCATCAGAGAAGAAGCCATAAAAGTATTTGTAGAAGAGGCACAGGGAAGCCACGTCACACCGGTGAGAGAGTGACTGCAGGCGGTCAGCTAAGTCGGTATCAATCACATTACAGATTCTTCGCTGTATTTTGTCAAGAAGCCCGAGGAGAATAGCAGGGGCACCCGACCAGATGTGGCAGCAGTATATATATATATATATATATATATATGAATGAAGCAAACGGTTAATCTAGCCGCACAGATGAGCTGTGATGCAGCGAAACAGGCCTGTATGCGAATGATTATATATATATATAACATGACATAAATATGTTATAATATCACTACAAAAGTAGCCATTTTGTTTCGACACTATCTGTGTTTTATCAAGTGATGAGGTTTATTTCATATATATGTCTATTCTATCCATCTTCGCTTTTTAAGGTACGCTAAAAGAGAGATTGAATCAGTCTTTGTTAATATTTCATTTCAGGATGTCGACGCCTACCAAAAATGGAGATCGTGCTGTGGCCTTAGTTTTGTCGAACTGCTACAAGAATTTCCTTCGCTGAATTTCTCTGCCGCCTTCCTACTGACCCAACTTCCGGTGTTGCTGCATCGATTCTACAGCATCAGTTCGTCTCAGTTACATGTTCCCAAGCAGATTGACATTACAATAGCCGTGCTCAAGTATACTACACTCAGTAAGTCATTTTCATATTTTCACATTTACGATAACTACAATGAAAAATAGACGATATTTTTCGAAATACTAACAAAAAATCGTTGACTAGCAAAAAGACAGAAGAAATTAGATAGATAGATAGATAGATTGATAGATAGATAGATAGATAGATATTAAAAGTATATGGATACATCAATAGAAAGATAAATAGACTCACTTAGATAGATAGATAGATAGATATTAAAAGTATATGGATACATCAATAGAAAGATAAATAGACTCACTTAGATAGATAGATAGATAGATATTAAAAGTATATGGATACATCAATAGAAAGATAAATAGACTCACTTAGATAGATAGATAGATAGATAGATATTAAAAGTATATGGATACATCAATAGAAAGATAAATAGACTCACTTAGATAGATAGATAGATAGATAGATAGATATTAAAAGTATATGGATACATCAATAGAAAGATAAATAGACTCACTTAGATAGATAGATAGATAGATAGATATTAAAAGTATATGGATACATCAATAGAAAGATAAATAGACTCACTTAGATAGATAGATAGATAGATAGATATTAAAAGTATATGGATACATCAATAGAAAGATAAATAGACTCACTTAGATAGATAGATAGATAGATAGAGAGATAGATATTAAAAGTATATGGATACATCAATAGAAAGATAAATAGACTCACTTAGATAGATAGATAGATAGATAGATATTAAAAGTATATGGATACATCAATAGAAAGATAAATAGACTCACTTAGATAGATAGATAGATAGATAGATATTAAAAGTATATGGATACATCAATAGAAAGATAAATAGACTCACTTAGATAGATAGATAGATAGATATTAAAAATATATGGATAGATCAATAGAAAGATAAATAAACTCACTTAGATAGATAGATAGATAGATAGATAGATATTAAAAATATGATAGATCAATAGAAAGATAAATAAACTAACATAAATAGATAGATAGATAGATATTAAAAATATATGGATATATCAATAGAAATATAAATAAACTAACATAGATAGATAGATATTAAAAATATATGGATATATCAATAGAAATATAAATAAACTGACATAGATAGATAGATATTAAAAATATATGGATATATCAATAGAAATAGAAATAAACTAACATAAATAGATAGATATTAAAAATATATGGATATATCAATAGAAATATAAATAAACTAACATAGATAGATAGATATTAAAAATATATGGATAGATCAATAGAAATAGAAATAAACTAACATAAATAGATAGATATTAAAAATATATGGATATATCAATAGAAATATAAATAAACTAACATAGATAGATAGATATTAAAAATATATGGATAGATCAATAGAAATAGAAATAAACTAACATAGAAAGATAGATAGATATTAAAAATATATGGATAGATCAATAGAAAGATAAATAAACTAACATAGATAGATAGATAGATATTAAAAATATATGGATAGATCAATAGAAAGATAAATAAACTAACATAGATAGATAGATAGATATTAAAAATATATGGATAGATCAATAGAAAGATAAATAAACTAACATAGATAGATAGATAGATATTAAAAATATATGGATAGATCAATAGAAAGATAAATAAACTCACTTAGATAGATAGATAGATATTAAAAATATATGGATAGATCAATAGAAAGATAAATAAACTCACTTAGATAGATAGATAGATAGATATTAAAAATATATGGATAGATCAATAGAAAGATAAATAAACTCACTTAGATAGATAGATAGATATTAAAAATATATGGATAGATCAATAGAAAGATAAATAAACTCACATAGATAGATAGATAGATATTAAAAATATATGGATAGATCAATAGAAAGATAAATAAACTCACATAGATAGATAGATATTAAAAATATATGGATAGATCAATAGAAAGATAAATAAACTCATATAGATAGATAGATAGATAGATAGATATTAAAAATATATGGATAGATCAATAGAAAGATAAATAAACTCACATAGATAGATAGATAGATAGATAGATATTAAAAATATATGGATAGATCAATAGAAAGATAAATAAACTCACATAGATAGATAGATGGATAGATAGATAATAAAAATATATGGATAGATCAATAGAAAGATAAATAAACTCACATAGATAGATAGATAGATAGATATTAAAAATATATGGATAGATCAATAGAAAGATAAATAAACTCACATACATAGATAGATAGATATATATTAAAAATATATGGATAGATCTATAGAAAGATAAATAAACTCACATAGATAGATAGATAGATAGATATTAAAAATATATGGATAGATCAATAGTAAAATAAATAAACTCACTTAGATAGATAGATAGATATTAAAAATATATGGATAGCTCAATAGAAAGATAAATAAACTAACATAGATAGATAGATAGATAGATATTAAAAATATGATAGATCAATACAAAGATAAATAAATTAACATAGATAGATAGATAGATAGATATTAAAAATAAGATAGATCAATAGAAAGATAAATAAACTCACTTAGATAGATAGATAGATATTAAAAATATATGGATAGCTCAATAGAAAGATAAATAAACTAACATAGATAGATAGATAGATATTAAAAATATATGGATAGATCAATAGAAAGATAAATAAACTCACATAGATAGATAGATAGATAGATAGATAGATAGATAGATATTAAAAATATATGGATAGATCAATAGAAAGATAAATAAACTCACTTAGATAGATAGATAGATATTAAAAATATATGGATAGATCAATAGAAAGATAAATAAACTCACTTAGATAGATAGATAGATATTAAAAATATATGGATAGCTCAATACAAAGATAAATAAACTAACATAGATAGATAGATAGATAGATATTAAAAATATGATAGATCAATAGAAAGATAAATATACTAACATAGATAGATAGATAGATATTAAAAATATATGGATAGATCAATAGAAAGATGAATAAACTAACATAGATAGATAGATAGATATTAAAAATATATGGATAGATCAATGTAAAGATAAATAAACTAACATAGATAGATAGATAGATATTAAAAATATGATAGATCAATGGAAAGATAAATAAACTAACATAGATAGATAGATAGATATTAAAAATATGATAGATCAATGGAAAGATAAATGAATTAACATAGATAGATAGATAGATAGATATTAAAATATATGGATAGATCAATAGAAAGATAAATAAACTAACATAGATAGATAGATATTAAAAATATATGGATAGATCAATAGAAAGATAAATAAACTAACATAGATAGATAGATAGATATTAAAAATATGATAGATCAATGGAAAGATAAATAAACTCACATAGATAGATAGATAGATATTAAAAATATATGGATACATCAATAGAAAGATAAATAGACTCACTTAGATAGATAGATAGATAGATAGATATTAAAAATATATGGATACATCAATAGAAAGATGAATAGACTCACTTAGATAGATAGATAGATAGATAGATATTAAAAATATATGGATAGATCAATAGAAAGATAAATAAACTCACATAGATAGATAGATAGATAGATATTAAAAATATATGGATAGATCTATAGAAAGATAAATAAACTCACATAGATAGATAGATAGATAGATACATATTAAAAATATATGGATAGATCAATAGAAAGATAAATAAACTCACTTAGATAGATAGATAGATAGATAGATATTAAAATATATGGATAGATCAATAGAAAGATAAATAAACTCACATAGATAGATAGATAGATAGATATTAAAAATATATGGATAGATCAATAGAAAGATAAATAAACTCACATAGATAGATAGATAGATATATATTAAAAATATATGGATAGATCTATAGAAAGATAAATAAACTCACATAGATAGATAGATAGATAGATATTCAAAATATATGGATAGATCAATAGAAAGATAAATAAACTCACATAGATAGATAGATAGATAGATAGATATTAAAAATATATGGATAGATCAATAGAAAGATAAATAAACTCACTTAGATAGATAGATAGATAGATATTAAAAATATATGGATAGCTCAATAGAAAGATAAATAAACTAACATAGATAGATAGATAGATAGATAGATATTAAAAATATGATAGATCAATACAAAGATAAATAAACTAACATAGATAGATAGATAGATATTAAAAATACGATAGATCAATAGAAAGATAAATAAACTCACTTAGATAGATAGATAGATATTAAAAATATATGGATAGCTCAATAGAAAGATAAATAAACTAACATAGATAGATAGATAGATAGATATTAAAAATATATGGATAGATCAATAGAAAGATAAATAAACTCACATAGATAGATAGATAGATAGATAGATATTAAAAATATATGGATGGATCAATAGAAAGATAAATAAACTCACTTAGATAGATAGATAGATATTAAAAATATATGGATAGCTCAATACAAAGATAAATAAACTAACATAGATAGATAGATAGATATTAAAAATATGATAGATCAATAGAAAGATAAATATACTAACATAGATAGATAGATAGATATTAAAAATATATGGATAGATCAATAGAAAGATGAATAAACTAACATAGATAGATAGATATTAAAAATATATGGATAGATCAATGGAAAGATAAATAAACTAACATAGATAGATAGATAGATATTAAAAATATGATAGATCAATGGAAAGATAAATAAACTAACATAGATAGATAGATAGATATTAAAAATATGATAGATCAATGGAAAGATAAATGAATTAACATAGATAGATAGATAGATAGATATTAAAATATATGGATAGATCAATAGAAAGATAAATAAACTAACATAGATAGATAGATATTAAAAATATATGGATAGATCAATAGAAAGATAAATAAACTAACATAGATAGATAGATAGATATTAAAAATATGATAGATCAATGGAAAGATAAATAAACTAACATAGATAGATAGATAGATATTAAAAATATATGGATACATCAATAGAAAGATAAATAGACTCACTTAGATAGATAGATAGATAGATAGATATTAAAAATATATGGATACATCAATAGAAAGATAAATAGACTCACTTAGATAGATAGATAGATAGATAGATAGATATTAAAAATATATGGATAGATCAATAGAAAGATAAATAAACTCACTTAGATAGATAGATAGATAGATAGATATTAAAAATATATGGATAGATCAATAGAAAGATAAATAAACTCACTTAGATAGATAGATAGATAGATAGATAGATATTAAAAATATATGGATAGATCAATAGAAAGATAAATAAACTCACTTAGATAGATAGATAGATAGATAGATATTAAAAATATATGGATAGATCAATAGAAAGATAAATAAACTAACTTAGATAGATAGATAGTTAGATATTAAAAATATGATAGATCAATAGAAAGATAAATAAACTAACATAGATAGATAGATATTAAAAATATGATAGATCAATAGAAAGATAAATAAACTAACATACATAGATAGATATTAAAAATATACGGATACATCAATAGAAAAATAAATAGACTCACTTAGATAGATAGATAGATAGATAGATATTAAAAATATGATATATCAATAGAAAGATAAATAAACATAGATAGATAGATAGATATTAAAAATATGATAGATCAATAGAAAGATAAATAAACTAACATAGATAGATAGATATTGAAAATATATGGATATATCAATAGAAATATAAATAAACTAACATAGATAGATAGATATTAAAAATATATGGATAGATCAATAGAAAGATGAATAAACTAACATAGATAGATAGATAGATATTAAAAATATATGGATAGATCAATAGAAAGAAAAATAAACTAACATAGATAGATAGATAGATATTAAAAATATATGGATAGATCAATAGAAAGATAAATAAACTCACATAGATAGATAGATATTAAAAATATATGGATAGATCAATATAAAGATAAATAAACTCACATAGATAGATAGATAGATAGATACATATTAAAAATATACGGATACATCAATAGAAAGATAAATAAACTCACATAGATAGATAGATAGATAGATATTAAAAATATATGGATAGATCAATAGAAAGATAAATAAACTCACATAGATAGATAGATAGATAGATATTTAAAATATATGGATAGATCAATAGAAAGATAAATAAACTCACATAGATAGATAGATAGATAGATAGATAGATAGATAGATAGATATTAAAAATATATGGATAGATCAATAGAAAGATAAATAAACTCACTTAGATAAATAGATAGATATTAAAAATTTATGGATAGCTCAATAGAAAGATAAATAAACTAACATAGATAGATAGATAGATAGATAGATATTAAAAATATGATAGATCAATAGAAAGATAAATAAACTAACATAGATAGATAGATAGATAGATATTAAAAATATGATAGATCAATAGAAAGATAAATAAACTAATATAGATAGATAGATATTAAAAATATGATAGATCAGTGGAAAGATAAATAAACTAACATAGATAGATAGATAGATATTAGAAATATGATAGATCAATGGAAAGATAAATAAACTAACATAGATAGATAGATAGATATTAAAAATATGATAGATCAATGGAAAGATAAATAAATTAACATAGATAGATAGATAGATATTAAAAATATATGGATAGATCAATAGAAAGATAAATAAACTCAGATAGATAGATAGATAGATAGATATTAAAAATATATGGATAGATCAATAGAAAGATAAATAAACTCACATAGATAGATAGATAGATATTAAAAATATATGGATAGATCAATAGAAAGTTAAATAAACTCACATAGATAGATAGATAGATAGATAGATATTAAAAATATCTGGATAGATAAATAGAAAGATAAATAAACTCACATAGATAGATAGATAGATATTAAAAATATATGGATAGATCAATAGAAAGATAAATATACTCACATAGATAGATAGATAGATAGATATTAAAAATATATGGATAGATCAATAGAAAGATAAATAAACTCACATAGATAGATAGATAGATAGATAGATATTAAAAATATATGGATAGATCAATAGAAAGATAAATAAACTCAGATAGATAGATAGATAGATAGATATTAAAAATATATGGATAGATCAATAGAAAGATAAATAAACTAACATAGATAGATAGATAGATAGATATTAAAAATATGATAGATCAATAGAAAGATAAATAAACTAACATAGATAGATAGATAGATAGATATTAAAAATATGATAGATCAATAGAAAGATAAATATACTAAAATAGATAGATAGATAGATATTATAAAATTGATAGATCAATGGAAAGATAAATAAACTAACATAGATAGATAGATATTAAGAATATGATAGATCAATAGAAAGATAAATAAACTAACATAGATAGATAGATAGATATTAAAAATATGATAGATCAATGGAAAGATAAATAAACTAACATAGATAAATAGATAGATATTAAAAATATGATAGATCAATGGAAAGATAAATAAATTAACATAGATAGATAGATAGATAGATATTAAAATATATGGATAGATCAATAGAAAGATAAATAAACTAACATAGATAGATAGATAGATATTAAAAATATGATAGATCAATGGAAAGATAAATAAATTAACATAGATAGATAGATAGATAGATAGATATTAAAAATATATGGATAGATCAACAGAAAGATAAATAAACTAACGTAGATAGATAGATATTAAAAATATATGGATAGATCAATAGAAAGATAAATAAACTAACATAGATAGATAGATATTAAAAATATCTGGATAGATAAATAGAAAGATAAATAAACTCACATAGATAGATAGATAGATATTAAAAATATATGGATAGATCAATAGAAAGATAAATATACTCACATAGATAGATAGATAGATAGATATTAAAAATATATGGATAGATCAATAGAAAGATAAATAAACTCACATAGATAGATAGATAGATAGATAGATATTAAAAATATATGGATAGATCAATAGAAAGATAAATAAACTCAGATAGATAGATAGATAGATAGATAGATATTAAAAATATATGGATAGATCAATAGAAAGATAAATAAACTAACATAGATAGATAGATAGATAGATATTAAAAATATGATAGATCAATAGAAAGATAAATAAACTAACATAGATAGATAGATAGATAGATATTAAAAATATGATAGATCAATAGAAATATACTAAGATAGATAGATAGATAGATATTATAAAATTGATAGATCAATGGAAAGATAAATAAACTAACATAGATAGATAGATATTAAGAATATGATAGATCAATAGAAAGATAAATAAACTAACATAGATAGATAGATAGATATTAAAAATATGATAGATCAATGGAAAGATAAATAAACTAACATAGATAAATAGATAGATATTAAAAATATGATAGATCAATGGAAAGATAAATAAATTAACATAGATAGATAGATAGATAGATATTAAAAATATATGGATAGATCAACAGAAAGATAAATAAACTAACATAGATAGATAGATAGATAGATATTAAAAATATATGGATAGATCAATAGAAAGATAAATAAACTAACATAGATAGATAGATATTAAAAATATGATATATCAATAGAAAGATAAATAAACTAACATAGATAGATAGATATTAAAAATATATGGATACATCAATAGAAAGATAAATAGACTCACTTAGATAGATAGATAGATAGATATTAAAAATATGATATATCAATAGAAAGATAAATAAACATAGATAGATAGATAGATATTAAAAATATGATAGATCAATAGAAAGATAAATAAACTAACATAGATAGTTAGATACATATTAAAAATATATGGATATTTCAATAGAAATATAAATAAACTAACATAGATAGATATATATTAAAAGTATATGGATAGATCAATAGAAAGATGAATAAACTAACATAGATAGATAGATAGATATTAAAAATATATGGATAGATCAATAGAAAGATAAATAAACTAACCTAGATAGATAGATAGATATTAAAAATATATGGATAGATCAATAGCAAGATAAATAAACTCACATAGATAGATAGATAGATAGATAGATAGATATTAAAAATATATGGATAGATCAATAGAAAGATAAATAAACTCCCATAGATAGATAGATAGATAGATATTAAAAATTTATGGATAGATCAATAGAAAGATAAATAAACTCACATAGATAGATAGATAGATAGATAGATAGATATTAAAAATATATGGATAGATCAATAGAAAGATAAATAAACTCACATAGATAGATAGATAGATAGATAGATATTAAAAATATATGGATAGATCAATAGAAAGATAAATAAACTCACATAGATAGATAGATAGATATATATTAAAAATATATGGATAGATATATAGAAAGATAAATAAACTCACATAGATAGATACATACATAGATAGATATTAAAAATATATGGATAGATCAATAGAAAGATAAATAAACTTATATAGATAGATAGATAGATATTAAAAATATGATAGATCAATGGAAAGATGAATAAACTAACATAGATAGATAGATAGATAGATATTAAAAATATATGGATAGATCAATAGAAAGATAAATAAACTCACTTAGATAGATAGATAGATATTAAAAATATATGGATAGATCAATAGAAAGATAAATAAACTCACTTAGATAGATAGATAGATAGATATTAAAAATATGATAGATCAATAGAAAGATAAATAAACTAACATAGATAGATAGATATTAAAAATATGATAGATCAATAGAAAGATAAATAAACTAACATAGATAGATAGATATTAAAAATATATGGATAGATCAATAGAAAGATAAATAGACTCACTTAGATATATAGATAGATAGATAGATATTAAAAATATGATAGATCAATAGAAAGATAAATAAACTAACATAGATAGATAGATACATATTAAAAATATATGGATATATCAATAGAAATATAAATAAACTAACATAGATAGATAGATATTAAAAATATATGGATAGATCAATAGAAAGATGAATAAACTAACATAGATATATAGATAGATATTAGAAATATATGGATAGATCAATAGAAAGATAAATAAACTCACTTAGATAGATAGATAGATATTAAAAATATATGGATAGATCAATAGAAAGATAAATAAACTCACTTAAATAGATAGATAGATATTAAAAATATATGGATAGATCAATAGAAAGATAAATAAACTCACTTAGATAGATAGATAGATAGATATTAAAAATATATGGATAGATCAATAGAAAGATAAATAAACTCACATAGATAGATAGATATTAAAAATATATGGATAGATCAATAGAAAGATAAATAAACTCATATAGATAGATAGATAGATAGATAGATATTAAAAATATATGGATAGATCAATAGAAAGATAAATAAACTCACATAGATAGATAGATAGATAGATAGATATTAAAAATATATGGATAGATCAATAGAAAGATAAATAAACTCACATAGATAGATAGATATATATTAAAAATATATGGATAGATCTATAGAAAGATAAATAAACTCACATAGATAGATAGATAGATAGATATTAAAAATATATGGATAGATCAATAGTAAGATAAATAAACTCACTTAGATAGATAGATAGATATTAAAAATATATGGATAGCTCAATAGAAAGATAAATAAACTAACATAGATAGATAGATAGATAGATATTAAAAATATGATAGATCAATACAAAGATAAATAAATTAACATAGATAGATAGATAGATAGATATTAAAAATATGATAGATTAATAGAAAGATAAATAAACTCACTTAGATAGATAGATAGATATTAAAAATATATGGATAGCTCAATAGAAAGATAAATAAACTAACATAGATAGATAGATAGATAGATAGATATTAAAAATATATGGATAGATCAATAGAAAGATAAATAAACTCACATAGATAGATAGATAGATAGATAGATATTAAAAATATATGGATAGATCAATAGAAAGATAAATAAACTCACTTAGATAGATAGATAGATATTAAAAATATATGGATAGCTCAATACAAAGATAAATAAACTAACATAGATAGATAGATAGATATTAAAAATATGATAGATCAATAGAAAGATAAATATACTAACATAGGTAGATAGATAGATATTAAAAATATATGGATAGATCAATAGAAAGATGAATAAACTAACATAGATAGATAGATAGATATTAAAAATATATGGATAGATCAATGGAAAGATAAATAAACTAACATAGATAGATAGATAGATATTAAAAATATGATAGATCAATGGAAAGATAAATAAACTAACATAGATAGATAGATAGATATTAAAAATATGATAGATCAATGGAAAGATAAATGAATTAACATAGATAGATAGATAGATAGATATTAAAATATATGGATAGATCAATAGAAAGATAAATAAACTAACATAGATAGATAGATATTAAAAATATATGGATAGATCAATAGAAAGATAAATAAACTAATATAGATAGATAGATAGATATTAAAAATATGATAGATCAATGGAAAGATAAATAAACTCACATAGATAGATAGATAGATATTAAAAATATATGGATACATCAATAGAAAGATAAATACACTCACTTAGATAGATAGATAGATAGATATTAAAAATATATGGATACATCAATAGAAAGATAAATAGACTCACTTAGATAGATAGATAGATAGATAGATAGATATTAAAAATATATGGATAGATCAATAGAAAGATAAATAAACTGACATAGATAGATAGATAGATAGATATATATTAAAAATATATGGATAGATCTATAGAAAGATAAATAAACTCACATAGATAGATAGATAGATAGATAGATATTAAAAAAATATGGATAGATCAATAGAAAGATAAATAAACTCACTTAGATAGATAGATAGATAGATAGATAGATAGATAGATAGATAGATAGATAGATAGATATTAAAAATATATGGATAGATCAATAGAAAGATAAATAAACTCACATAGATAGATAGATAGATAGATATTAAAAATATATGGATAGATCAATAGAAAGATAAATAAACTCACATAGATAGATAGATAGATAGATATTAAAAATATATGGATAGATCAATAGAAAGATAAATAAACTCACATAGATAGATAGATAGATATATATTAAAAATATATGGATAGATCTATAGAAAGATAAATAAACTCACATAGATAGATAGATAGATAGATATTAAAAATATATGGATAGATCAATAGAAAGATAAATAAACTCACATAGATAGATAGATAGATAGATAGATAGATAGATAGATAGATATTAAAAATATATGGATAGATCAATAGAAAGATAAATAAACTCACTTAGATAGATAGATAGATATTAAAAATATATGGATAGATCAATAGAAAGATAAATAAACTCACTTAGATAGATAGATAGATATTAAAAATATATGGATAGCTCAATAGAAAGATAAATAAACTAACATAGATAGATAGATAGATAGATAGATATTAAAAATATGATAGATCAATAGAAAGATAAATAAACTCACTTAGATAGATAGATAGATATTAAAAATATATGGATAGCTCAATAGAAAGATAAATAAACTAACATAGATAGATAGATAGATAGATATTAAAAATATATGGATAGATCAATAGAAAGATAAATAAACTCACATAGATAGATAGATAGATAGATAGATATTAAAAATATATGGATGGATCAATAGAAAGATAAATAAACTCACTTAGATAGATAGATAGATATTAAAAATATATGGATAGCTCAATACAAAGATAAATAAACTAACATAGATAGATAGATAGATAGATATTAAAAATATGATAGATCAATAGAAAGATAAATATACTAACATAGATAGATAGATAGATATTAAAAATATATGGATAGATCAATAGAAATATGAATAAACTAACATAGATAGATAGATATTAAAAATATATGGATAGATCAATAGAAAGATAAATAAACTAACATAGATAGATAGATAGATATTAAAAATATGATAGATCAATGGAAAGATAAATAAACTAACATAGATAGATAGATAGATAGATATTAAAAATATATGGATACATCAATAGAAAGATAAATAGACTCACTTAGATAGATAGATAGATAGATATTAAAAATATATGGATACATCAATAGAAAGATAAATAGACTCACTTAGATAGATAGATAGATAGATAGATAGATAGATAGATATTAAAAATATATGGATAGATCAATAGAAAGATAAATAAACTCACTTAGATAGATAGATAGATAGATAGATAGATAGATAGATATTAAAAATATATGGATAGATCAATAGAAAGTTAAATAAACTCACTTAGATAGATAGATAGATAGATAGATAGATATTAAAAATATATGGATAGATCAATAGAAAGATAAATAAACTCACTTAGATAGATAGATAGATAGATAGATAGATAGATATTAAAAATATATGGATAGATCAATAGAAAGATAAATAAACTCACTTAGATAGATAGATAGATAGATATTAAAAATATATGGATAGATCAATAGAAAGATAAATAAACTAACATAGATAGATAGATAGATAGATATTAAAAATATGATAGATCAATAGAAAGATAAATAAACTAACATAGATAGATAGATATTAAAAATATGATAGATCAATAGAAAGATAAATAAACTAACATAGATAGATAGATATTAAAAATATACGGATACATCAATAGAAAAATAAATAGACTCACTTAGATAGATAGATAGATAGATAGATATTAAAAATATGATATATCAATAGAAAGATAAATAAACATAGATAGATAGATAGATATTAAAAATATGATAGATCAATAGAAAGATAAATAAACTAACATAGATAGATAGATATTAAAAATATATGGATATATCAATAGAAATATAAATAAACTAACATAGATAGATAGATATTAAAAATATATGGATAGATCAATAGAAAGAAAAATAAACTAACATAGATAGATAGATAGATATTAAAAATATATGGATAGATCAATAGAAAGATAAATAAACTCACATAGATAGATAGATAGATATTAAAAATATATGGATAGATCAATATAAAGATAAATAAACTCACATAGATAGATAGATAGATAGATAGATACATATTAATAATATACGGATACATCAATAGAAAGATAAATAAACTCACATAGATAGATAGATAGATAGATATTAAAAATATATGGATAGATCAATAGAAAGATAAATAAACTCACATAGATAGATAGATAGATAGATAGATATTTAAAATATATGGATAGATCAATAGAAAGATAAATAAACTCACATAGATAGATAGATAGATAGATAGATAGATAGATAGATATTAAAAATTTATGGATAGCTCAATAGAAAGATAAATAAACTAACATAGATAGATAGATAGATAGATATTAAAAATATGATAGATCAATAGAAAGATAAATAAACTAACATAGATTGATAGATAGATAGATATTAAAAATATGATAGATCAATAGAAAGATAAATAAGCTAATATAGATAGATAGATATTAAAAATATGATAGATCAATGGAAAGATAAATAAACTAACATAGATAGATAGATAGATATTAAAAATATGATAGATCAATGGAAAGATAAATAAATTAACATAGATAGATAGATAGATATTAAAAATATATGGATAGATCAATAGAAAGATAAATAAACTCACTTAGATAGATAGATAGATAGATAGATAGATAGATAGATAGATATTAAAAATATATGGATAGATCAATAGAAAGATAAATAAACTCACATAGATAGATAGATAGATATTAAAAATATATGGATAGATCAATAGAAAGATAGATAAACTCACATAGATAGATAGATAGATAGATAGATAGATAGATAGATAGATAGATATTAAAAATATCTGGATAGATAAATAGAAAGATAAATAAACTCACATAGATAGATAGATAGATAGATATTAAAAATATCTGGATAGATAAATAGAAAGATAAATAAACTCACATAGATAGATAGATAGATAGATATTAAAAATATATGGATAGATCAATAGAAAGATACATATACTCACATAGATAGATAGATAGATAGATATTAAAAATATATGGATAGATCAATAGAAAGATAAATAAACTCACATAGATAGATAGATAGATAGATATTAAAAATATATGGATAGATCAATAGAAAGATAAATAAACTCAGATAGATAGATAGATAGATAGATATTAAAAATATATGGATAGATCAATAGAAAGATAAATAAACTAACATAGATAGATAGATAGATAGATATTAAAAATATGATAGATCAATAGAAAGATAAATAAACTAACATAGATAGATAGATAGATAGATATTAAAAATATGATAGATCAATAGAAAGATAAATATACTAAGATAGATAGATAGATAGATATTATAAAATTGATAGATCAATGGAAAGATAAATAAACTAACATAGATAGATAGATATTAAGAATATGATAGATCAATAGAAAGATAAATAAACTAACATAGATAAATAGATAGATATTAAAAATATGATAGATCAATGGAAAGATAAATAAACTAACATAGATAAATAGATAGATATTAAAAATATGATAGATCAATGGAAAGATAAATAAATTAACATAGATAGATAGATAGATAGATAGATATTAAAATATATGGATAGATCAATAGAAAGATAAATAAACTAACATAGATAGATAGATAGATATTAAAAATATGATAGATCAATGGAAAGATAAATAAATTAACATAGATAGATAGATAGATAGATATTAAAAATATATGGATAGATCAATAGAAAGATAAATAAACTAACATAGATAGATAGATAGATAGATATTAAAAATATATGGATAGATCAATAGAAAGATAAATAAACTAACATAGATAGATAGATATTAAAAATATGATAGATCAATAGAAAGATAAATAAACTAACATAGATAGATAGATATTAAAAATATATGGATACATCAATAGAAAGATAAATAGACTCACTTAGATAGATAGATAGATAGATAGATATTAAAAATATGATATATCAATAGAAAGATAAATAAACATAGATAGATAGATAGATATTAAAAATATGATAGATCAATAGAAATATAAATAAACTAACATAGATAGATATATATTAAAAGTATATGGATAGATCAATAGAAAGATGAATAAACTAACATAGATAGATAGATAGATATTAAAAATATATGGATAGATCAATAGAAAGATAAATAAACTCACGTAGATAGATAGATAGATATTAAAAATATATGGATAGATCAATAGAAAGATAAATAAACTCACATAGATAGATAGATAGATAGATAGATATTAAAAATATATGGATAGATCAATAGAAAGATAAATAAACACACATAGACAGATAGATAGATATATATTAAAAATATATGGATAGATCTATACAAAGATAAATAAACTCACATAGATAGATACATACATAGATAGATATTAAAAATATATGGATAGATCAATAGAAAGATAAATAAACTCACATAGATAGATAGATAGATAGATAGATATTAAAAATATATGGATAGATCAATAGAAAGATAAATAAACTCACATAGATAGATAGATAGATATTAAAAATATATGGATAGATCAATAGAAAGATAAATAAACTCACTTAGATAGATAGATAGATATTAAAAATATATGGATAGCTCAATAGAAAGATAAATAAACTAACATAGATAGATAGATAGATAGATATTAAAAATATGATAGATCAATAGAAAGATAAATAAACTTATATAGATAGATAGATAGATATTAAAAATATGATAGATCAATGGAAAGATAAATAAACTAACATAGATACATAGATAGATATTAAAAATATGATAGATCAATGGAAAGATAAATAAACTAACATAGATAGATAGATAGATATTAAAAATATGATAGATCAATGGAAAGATAAATAAATTAACATAGATAGATAGATAGATAGATATTAAAAATATATGGATAGATCAATAGAAAGATAAATAAACTCACTTAGATAGATAGATAGATATTAAAAATATATGGATACATCAATAGAAAGATAAATAAACTCACTTAGATAGATAGATAGATAGATAGATATTAAAAATATGATAGATCAATAGAAAGATAAATAAACTAACATAGAAGATAGATATTAAAAATATGATAGATCAATAGAAAGATGAATAAACTAACATAGATATATAGATAGATATTAAAAATATATGGATAGATCAATAGAAAGATAAATAAACTAACATAGATAGATAGATAGTTATTAAAAATATATGGATAGATCAATAGAAAGATAAATAAACTAACATAGATAGATAGATAGATATTAAAAATATATGGATAGATCAATAGAAAGATAAATAAACTCACTTAGATAGATAGATAGATATTAAAAATATATGGATAGATCAATAGAAAGATAAATAAACTCACTTAGATAGATAGATATTGAAAATATATGGATAGATCAATAGAAAGATAAATAAACTCACATAGATAGATAGATATTAAAAATATATGGACAGATCAAGAGAAAGATAAATAAACTCACATAGATAGATAGATAAATAGATATTAAAAATATATGGATACATCAATAGAAAGATAAATAAACTCACATAGATTGATAGATAGATAGATATTAAAAATATATCGATACATCAATAGAAAGATAAATAAACTAACATAGATAGATAGATAGATATTAAAAATATGATAAATCAATAGAAAGATAAATAAACTAACATAGATAGATAGATAGATAGATATTAAAAATATGATAGATCAATAGAAAGATAAATAAACTAATATAGATAGATAGATAGATAGATATTAAAAATATGATAGATCAATGGAAAGATGAATAAACTAACATAGATAGATAGATAGATAGATATTAAAAATATGATAGATCAATGGAAAGATAAATAAATTAACGTAGATAGATAGATAGATATTAAAAATATATGGATAGATCAATAGAAAGATAAATAAACTCACTTAGATAGATAGATATTAAAAATATATGGATAGATCAATAGAAAGATAAATAAACTCACTTAGATAGATTGATAGATAGATATTAAAAATATATGGATACATCAATAGAAAGATAAATAAACTCACATAGATAGATAGATAGATATTAAAAATATATGGATAGATCAATAGAAAGATAAATAAACTCACATAGATAGATAGATAGATATTAAAAATATATGGATAGATCAATAGAAAGATAAATAAACTCACATAGATAGATAGATAAATTGATAGATAAAAATATATGGACAGATCAATAGAAAGATAAATAAACTCACATAGATAGATAGATAGATAGATATTAAAAATATATGGATAGATCAATAGAAAGATAAATAAACTCACTTAGATAGATAGATAGATATTCAAAATATATGGATAGCTCAATAGAAAGATAAATAAACTAACATAGATAGATAGATAGATAGATAGATATTAAAAATATGATAGATCAATAGAAAGATAAATAAACTAATATAGATAGATAGATATTAAAAATACATAGATCAATGGAAAGATAAATAAACTAACATAGATAGATAGATATTAAAAATATATGGATAGATCAATAGAAAGATAAATAAACTAACAGATAGATAGATAGATATTAAAAATATGATAGATCAATGGAAAGATAAATAAACAACATAGATAGTTAGATAGATAGATATTAAAAATATATACATGGATAGATCAATAGAAAGATAAATAAACTAACATAGATAGATAGATAGATAGATATTAAAAATATGATAGATCAATAGAAAGATAAATAAACTCACATAGATAGATAGATAGATAGATAGATAGATAGATAGATATTAAAATATATGGATAGATCAATAGAAAGATAAATAAACTTGGATAGATAGATAGATATTAAAAATATATGGATACATCAATAGAAAGATAAATAGACTCACTTAGATAGATAGATAGATAGATAGATAGATAGATAGATATTAAAAAAATATATGGATACATCAATAGAAAGATAAATAGACTCACTTAGATAGATAGATAGATAGATAGATAGATACATAGATAGATAGATAGATAGATATTAAAAATATATGGATAGATCAATAGAAAGATAAATAAACTCACTTAGATAGATAGATAGATAGATATTAAAAATATATGGATAGATCAATAGAAAGATAAATAAACTAACATAGATAGATAGATAGATAGATAGACATTACAAATATATGGATAGATCAATAGAAAGATAAATAAACTCACATAGATAGATAGATAGATATTAAAAATATATGGATAGATCAATAGAAAGATAAATAAAACTCCCATAGATAGATAGATATTAAAAATATATGGATAGATCAATAGAAAGATAAATAAACTTAGATAGATAGATAGATATTAAAAATATATGGATAGATCAATAGAAAGATAAATAAACTTAGATAGATAGATAGATAGATATTAAAAAAATATATGGATAGATGAATAGACAGATAAATAGACTCACTTAGATAGATAGTTAGATAGATATTAAAAATATATGGATATATCAATAGAAAGATAAATAGACTCACTTAGATAGATAGATAGATAGATAGATATTGAAAATGTATGGATACATCAATAGAAAGATAAATAGACTCACTTACATAGATAGATAGATAGATATTAAAAATATATGGATAGATCAATAGAAAGATAAATAAACTCACTGAGATAGATAGATAGATATTAAAAATATATGGATATATCAATAGAAATAGAAATAAACTAACATAGATAGATAGATAGATATTAAAAATATATGGATAGATCAATAGAAAGATAAATAAACAAACATAGATAGATAGATAGATAGATATTAAAAATATATGGATAGATCAATAGAAAGATAAATAAACTCACATAGATAGATAGATATTAAAAATATATGGATAGATCAATAGAAAGATAAATAAACTTAGATAGATATTAAAAATATATGGATAGATCAATAGAAAGATAAATAAACTCAGATAGATAGATAGATATTAAAAATATATGGATAGATCAATAGAAAGATAAATAAACTCACTTAGATAGATAGATAGATAGATATTAAAAATATATGGATAGATCAATAGAAATATAAATACACTAACATAGATAGATAGATAGATATTAAAAACATATGGATATATCAATAGAAATATAAATAAACTAACATAGATAGAAACACATTAAAAATATATGGATAGATCAATAGAAAGATAAATAAACTTAGATAGATAGATATTAAAAATGTATGGATAGATCAATAGAAAGATAAATAAACTCAGATAGATAGATAGATATTTAAAATATATGGATAGATCAATAGAAAGATAAATAAACTCACTTAGATAGATAGATGTTAAAAATATATGGATAGATCAATAGAAAGATAAATAAACTCAGATAGATAGATAGATATTAAAAATATATGGATAGATCAATAGAAAGATAAATAAACTCAGATAGATAGATATTAAAAATATATGGATAGATCAATAGAATGATAAAGAGACTCACTTAGATAGATAGATAGATAGATAGATAGATAGATAGATATTAAAAATATATGGATAGATCAATAGAAAGATAAATAAACTCACTTAGATAGATAGATAGATAGATAGATAGATAGATAGATATTAAAAATATATGGATAGATCAATAGAAAGATAAATAAACTCACTTAGATAGATAGATAGATAGATAGATATTAAAAATATATGGATAGATCAATAGAAAGATAAATAAACTCACATAGATAGATAGATATTATAAATATATGGATAGATCAATAGAAAAATAAATAAACTCACTTAGATAGATAGATAGATAGATAGATATTAAAAATATATGGATAGATCAATAGAAAGATAAATAAACTCACATAGATAGATAGATAGATAGATATTAAAAATATATGGATAGATCAATAGAAAGATAAACAAACTCACTTAGATAGATAGATAGATATTAAAAATATATGAATAGCTCAATAGAAAGATAAATAAAATAACATAGATAGATAGATAGATAGATATTAAAAATATGATACATCAATAGAAAGATAAATAAACTAACATAGATAGATAGATAGATAGATATTAAAAATATGATAGATCAATAGAAAGATAAATAAACTAATATAGATAGATAGATAGATATTAAAAATATGATAGATCAATGGAAATATAAATAAACTCACATAGATAGATAGATATTAAAATATATGGATAGATCAATAGAAAGATAAATGAACTAACATAGATAGATAGATAGATAGATAGATATTAAAAATATATGGATATATCAATAGAAATATAAATAAACTAACATAGATAGATAGATAGATAGATAGATATTAAAAATATATGGATATATCAATAGAAATATAAATAAACTAACATAGATAGATAGATAGATATTAAAATATATGGATAGATCAATAGAAAGATAAATAAACTCACATAGATAGATAGATAGATAGATAGATGGATATTAAAATATATGGATAGATCAATAGAAAGATAAATAAACTTAGATAGATAGATAGATAGATATTAAAAATATATGGATAGATCAATAGAAAGATAAATAGACTCACTTAGATAGATAGATAGATAGATAGATAGATAGATAGATATATAGATAGATATTAAATATATATGGATACATCAATAGAAAGATAAATAGACTCACTTAGATAGATAGATAGATAGATAGATAGATAGATAGATAGATATTAAAAATATATGGATAGATCAATAGAAAGATAAATAAACTCACATAGATAGATAGATAGATATTAAAAATATATGGATAGATCAATAGAAAGATAAATAAACTCCCATAGATAGATAGATATTAAAAATATATGGATAGATCAATAGAAAGATAAATAAACTTAGATAGATAGATAGATATTAAAAATATATGGATAGATCAATAGAAAGATAAATAAACTCAGATAGATAGATAGATAGATATTAAAAATATATGGATAGATGAATAGACAGATAAATAGACTCACTTAGATAGATAGTTAGATAGATATTAAAAATATATGGATATATCAATAGAAAGATAAATAGACTCACTTAGATAGATAGATAGATAGATAGATATTGAAAATGTATGGATACATCAATAGAAAGATAAATAGACTCACTTACATAGATAGATAGATAGATATTAAAAATATATGGATAGATCAATAGAAAGATAAATAAACTCACTGAGATAGATAGATAGATATTAAAAATATATGGATATATCAATAGAAATAGAAATAAACTAACATAGATAGATAGATAGATATTAAAAATATATGGATAGATCAATAGAAAGATAAATAAACAAACATAGATAGATAGATAGATAGATATTAAAAATATATGGATAGATCAATAGAAAGATAAATAAACTCACATAGATAGATAGATATTAAAAATATATGGATAGATCAATAGAAAGATAAATAAACTTAGATAGATATTAAAAATATATGGATAGATCAATAGAAAGATAAATAAACTCAGATAGATAGATAGATATTAAAAATATATGGATAGATCAATAGAAAGATAAATAAACTCACTTAGATAGATAGATAGATAGATATTAAAAATATATGGATAGATCAATAGAAATATAAATACACTAACATAGATAGATAGATAGATATTAAAAACATATGGATATATCAATAGAAATATAAATAAACTAACATAGATAGAAACACATTAAAAATATATGGATAGATCAATAGAAAGATAAATAAACTTAGATAGATAGATATTAAAAATGTATGGATAGATCAATAGAAAGATAAATAAACTCAGATAGATAGATAGATATTTAAAATATATGGATAGATCAATAGAAAGATAAATAAACTCACTTAGATAGATAGATGTTAAAAATATATGGATAGATCAATAGAAAGATAAATAAACTCAGATAGATAGATAGATATTAAAAATATATGGATAGATCAATAGAAAGATAAATAAACTCAGATAGATAGATATTAAAAATATATGGATAGATCAATAGAATGATAAAGAGACTCACTTAGATAGATAGATAGATAGATAGATAGATAGATAGATATTAAAAATATATGGATAGATCAATAGAAAGATAAATAAACTCACTTAGATAGATAGATAGATAGATAGATAGATAGATAGATATTAAAAATATATGGATAGATCAATAGAAAGATAAATAAACTCACTTAGATAGATAGATAGATAGATAGATATTAAAAATATATGGATAGATCAATAGAAAGATAAATAAACTCACATAGATAGATAGATATTATAAATATATGGATAGATCAATAGAAAAATAAATAAACTCACTTAGATAGATAGATAGATAGATAGATATTAAAAATATATGGATAGATCAATAGAAAGATAAATAAACTCACATAGATAGATAGATAGATAGATATTAAAAATATATGGATAGATCAATAGAAAGATAAACAAACTCACTTAGATAGATAGATAGATATTAAAAATATATGAATAGCTCAATAGAAAGATAAATAAAATAACATAGATAGATAGATAGATAGATATTAAAAATATGATACATCAATAGAAAGATAAATAAACTAACATAGATAGATAGATAGATAGATATTAAAAATATGATAGATCAATAGAAAGATAAATAAACTAATATAGATAGATAGATAGATATTAAAAATATGATAGATCAATGGAAATATAAATAAACTCACATAGATAGATAGATATTAAAATATATGGATAGATCAATAGAAAGATAAATGAACTAACATAGATAGATAGATAGATAGATAGATATTAAAAATATATGGATATATCAATAGAAATATAAATAAACTAACATAGATAGATAGATAGATAGATAGATATTAAAAATATATGGATATATCAATAGAAATATAAATAAACTAACATAGATAGATAGATAGATATTAAAATATATGGATAGATCAATAGAAAGATAAATAAACTCACATAGATAGATAGATAGATAGATAGATGGATATTAAAATATATGGATAGATCAATAGAAAGATAAATAAACTTAGATAGATAGATAGATAGATATTAAAAATATATGGATAGATCAATAGAAAGATAAATAGACTCACTTAGATAGATAGATAGATAGATAGATAGATAGATAGATATATAGATAGATATTAAATATATATGGATACATCAATAGAAAGATAAATAGACTCACTTAGATAGATAGATAGATAGATAGATAGATAGATAGATATTAAAAATATATGGATAGATCAATAGAAAGATAAATAAACTCACTTAGATAGATAGATAGATAGATATTAAAAATATATGGATAGATCAATAGAAAGATAAATAAACTCACTTAGATAGATAGATATTAAAAATATATGGATAGATCAATAGAAAGATAAATAAACTTAGATAGAGAGATAGATATTAAAAATATATGGATAGATCAATACAAAGATAAATAAACTTAGATAGATAGATAGATATTAAAAATATATGGATAGATCAATAGAAAGATAAATAAACTCAGATAGATAGATAGATAGATATTAAAAATATATGGATAGATCAATAGAAAGATAAATAGACTCACTTAGATAGATAGTTAGATAGATATTAAAAATATATGGATACATCAATAGAAAGATAAATAGACTCACTTAGATAGATAGATAGATAGATAGATAGATAGATAGATATTGAAAATGTATGGATACATCAATAGAAAGATAAATAGACTCACTTACATAGATAGATAGATAGATATTAAAAATATATGGATAGATCAATAGAAAGATAAATAAACTCACTGAGATAGATAGATAGATATTAAAAATATATGGATATATCAATAGAAATAGAAATAAACTAACATAGATAGATAGATAGATATTAAAAATATATGGATAGATCAATAGAAAGATAAATAAACAAACATAGATAGATAGATAGATATTAAAAATATATGGATAGATCAATAGAAAGATAAATAAACTCACATAGATAGATAGATATTAAAAATATATGGATAGATCAATAGAAAGATAAATAAACTTAGATAGATATTAAAAATATATGGATAGATCAATAGAAAGATAAATAAACTCAGATAGATAGATAGATATTAAAAATATATGGATAGATCAATAGAAAGATAAATAAACTCACTTAGATAGATAGATAGATAGATAGATAGATATTAAAAATATATGGATAGATCAATAGAAATATAAATACACTAACATAGATAGATAGATAGATATTAAAAACATATGGATATATCAATAGAAATATAAATAAACTAACATAGATAGAAACACATTAAAAATATATGGATAGATCAATAGAAAGATAAATAAACTTAGATAGATAGATATTAAAAATGTATGGATAGATCAATAGAAAGATAAATAAACTCAGATAGATAGATAGATATTAAAAATATATGGATAGATCAATAGAAAGATAAATAAACTCACTTAGATAGATAGATGTTAAAAATATATGGATAGATCAATAGAAAGATAAATAAACTCAGATAGATAGATAGATATTAAAAATATATGGATAGATCAATAGAAAGATAAATAAACTCAGATAGATAGAGATTAAAAATATATGGATAGATCAATAGAAAGATAGATAAATTCAAGATAGATAGATAGATATTAAAAATATATGGATGGATCAATAAAGATAAATTAACTCAGATAGATAGATATTAAATATATGGATAGATCAATAAGAAAGATAAATAAACTCACTTAGATAGATAGATAGATAGATATTAAAAATATATGGATAGATCAATAGAAAGATAAATAAACTCATAGATAGATAGATAGATAGATAGATAGATATTAAAAATATATGGATAGATCAATAGAAAAATCAAATAAACTCACATAGATAGATAGATATAAATATATGGATAGATCAATAGAAAGATAAATAAACTCACTTAGATAGATAGATAGATAGATAGATAGATAGATAGATAGATAATAAAAATATATGGATAGATCAATAGAAATATAAATAAACTCACATAGATAGATAGATAGATAGATATTAAAAATATATGGATAGATCAATAGAAAGATAAACAAACTCACTTAGATAGATAGATAGATATTAAAAATATATGGATAGCTCAATAGAAAGATAAATAAACTAACATAGATAGATAGATAGATAGAGATTAAATATATGATACATCAATAGAAGATAAATAAACTAACATAGATAGATAGATAGATAGATATTAAAAATATGATAGATCAATAGAAAGAATCAATAAACTAATAGATAGATAGATAGATATTAAAAAATATGATAGATCAATGGAAATATAAATAAACTCACATAGATAGATAGATATTAAAATATATGGATAGATCAATAGAAGAATAAATAAACTAACATAGATAGATAGATAGATAGATATTAAAAATATATGGATATATCAATAAATATAAACAAACTAACATAGATAGATAGATAGATAGATATTAAAAATATATGGATATATCAATAGAAATATAAATAAACTAACATAGATAGATAGATAGATGTAAAATATATGTATAGATCAATAGAAGATAAATAAATAAATAGATAGATAGATAGATAGATAGATAGATAGATAGATGGATAAAATATATGGATAGATCAATAGAAAGATAAATAAACTTAGATAGATAGATAGATAGATATTAAAAATATATGGATAGATCAATAGAAAGATACAAATAGACTCACTTAGATAGATAGATAGATAGATAGATAGATAGATAGATAGATAGATAGATAGATAGATAGATATTAAAAATATATGGATACATCAATAGAAAGATAAATAGACTCATAGATAGATAGATAGATAGATAGATAGATATTAAAAATATATGGATAGATCAATAGAAAGATAAATAAACTCACTTAGATAGATAGATAGATAGATAGATATTAAAAATATATGGATAGATCAATAGAAGATAAATAAACTCACTTAGATAGATAGATAGATATTAAAAATATATGGATAGGTCAATGGAAAGATAAATAAACTCACTTAGATAGATAGATAGATATTAAAAATATATGGATAGATCAATAGAAAGATAAATAAACTTAGATAGATAGATAGATATTAAAAATATATGGATAGATCAATAGAAAGATAAATAAATTTAGATAGATAGATAGATATTAAAAATATATGGATAGATCAATAGAAAGATAAATAAACTCAGATAGATAGATAGATAGATATTAAAATATATGGATAGATCAATAGAAAGATAAATAGACTCACTTAGATAGTTAGATAGATATTAAAAATATATGGATACATCAATAGAAAGATAAATAGACTCACTTAGATAGATAGATAGATAGATAGATAGATAGATATTGAAAATGTATGGATACATCAATAGAAAGATAAATAGACTCACTTACATAGATAGATAGATAGATATTAAAAATATATGGATAGATCAATAGAAAGATAAAAAAACTCACTGAGATAGATAGATAGATATTAAAAATATATGGATATATCAATACAAATAGAAATAAACTAACATAGATGAATGAATGGACATTAAAAAATATATAGATTGATCAATGAAAGAAGATAAATAAACTTAGATAGATAGATAGATATTAAAAATATATGGATAGATCAATAGAAAGATAAATAAACTCAGATAGATAGATAGATATTAAAAATATATGGATAGATCAATAGAAATATAAATAAACTAACATAGATAGATAGATAGATATTAAAAATATATGGATAATATCAATAGAAATATAAATAAACTAACATGAATGGAAAACCGTAAAAATATATGGATAGATCAATGAAAAGATAAATAAACTTAGATAGATAGATATTAAAATATATGGATAGATCAATAGAAAGATAAATAAACTCAGATAGATAGATAGATATTAAAATATGGATAGATCAATAGAAAGATAAATAAACTCCATAGATAGATAGATGTTAAAAGCCTGGATAGATCAATAGAAAGATAAAATAAATAGATGAGTAGATATTAAAGAAATATATGGATAGATCAATGAAAATATAAATAAACTCAGATAGATAGATAGATAAATATATGGATAGATCAATAGAAAGATAAATAAATAGATAGATAGATAGATATTAAATGGATGGATCAATAGAAAGATAAATAAACTCAGATAGATAGATATTAAAAATATATGGATAGATCAATAGAATGATAAAGAGACTCACTTAGATAGATAGATAGATAGATAGATGTTAAAAATATATGGATAGATCAATAGAAAGATAAATAAATATAGATAGATAGATATTATAAATATATGGATGAATAATAGAAAGATAAATAAACTCACTTAGATAGATAGATAGATAGATGTTAAAAATATGTGGATAGATCAATGAAAGATAAATAAATAAATAGATAGATAGATAGATATTAAAAATATATAGATAGATCAATAGAAAGAATGAATGACTCACACAGATAGATAGATAGATAGATAGATAGATAGATAGATAGATGAATGAATATTAAAAATATATGGATAGATTAATAGAAATAAATAAATAATACATACATAGATAGATAGATAGATAGATAGATAGATAGATAGATAAATATTCAATAAATGGATAGATCAATAGAAAGTTAAATGAACTCACTTGAATAGATAGATAGATATTAAAAAATAAATGGATAGATCAATAGAAAGTTAAATAAACTCACTTGAATGAGTAGATAGATATTAAAAATATATGGATAGATCAATGAAAAGATAAATAAACTCACTTAGATGGATAGATATCAAAAATATATGGATAGCTCAATAGAAAGATAAATAAACTAACATAGATAGATAGATAGATAGATATTGATAGATAGATAAATGAAAGATAAATAAACTAACATAGATAGATAGATAGATAAATATTAAAAAATATGATAGATCAATAGAAAGATAAATAAACTAACATGAATAGATATTAAAAAATATGATAGATCAATGGAAAGATAAATAAACTAACATAGATAGATAGATAGATAGATATTAAAAATATATGGATAGATCAATAGAAGAAAATAAACTAACATAGATAGATATTAAAAATATATGGATAGATCAATAGAAAGATAAAAAAACTCATAGATAGATAGATAGATAGATAGATAGATAGATAGATAGATAGATAGATAGATATTAAAAATATATGGATAGATCAATAGAAAAATAAATAAATAACACATGAATGAATGAGTAGATATTAAAAATATATGGATAGATCAATGAAAGATAAATAAACTCACTGAGATAGATAGATAGATATTAAAAATATATGAATAGTTCAATGAAAGATAAATAAACTCACTGAGATAGATAGATAGATAGATATTAAAAATATATGGTTAGATCAATAGAAAGATAAATAGCTAACATAGATAGATAGATAGATATTAATGTATGGATAGATCAATAGAAAGATAAATAAACTAACATAGATAGATAGATAGATATTAAAAATATGATGAATCCAATGGGAAGATAAATAAACATAGATAGAATAGATATTAAAAATGGTAGATCAATGAAAGATAAATAAATAACATAGATAGATAGATATTAAAAATATATGGATAGATCAATACTAAAGATAAATAAACTAACATAGATAGATATTAAAAATATATGGATAGATCAATGAAAGATAAATAGCTCATAGATAGATAGATAGATAGATAGATAGATAGATATTAAAAATATATGGATAGATCAATAGAAAGAGAGAGAGAGAGAGAGAGAGAGAGAGAGAGAGATAGATAGATAGATATTAAAAATATATGGATAGATCAATGAAAGATAAATAAGAAAGCTCAAGATAGATAGATAGATAGATATTAAAATACATATAGATAGATCAATGAAAGATAAATAAACTCACATAGATAGATAGATAGATAGATATTAAAAATATATGGATAGATCAATGAAAGATAAATAAACTCACTGAGATAGATAGATAGATAGATAGATATTAAAAATACATGGATGAATCAATAGAAAGATAAATAAACTCACCAGGATAGATAGATAGATAGATAGATAGATAGATAGATATTAAAAATATATGGATAGATCAATAGAAAGATAAATAAACTCACTAGATAGATAGATATTTATAAATATATGGATAGATCAATAGAAGAATAAATAAACTCAACCCATAGATAGATAGATAGATAGATATTAAAAATATATGGATAGATCAATAGAAAGATAAATAAATACATATAGATAGATAGATAGATAGATATTAAAAATATATGAATAGATCAATAGAAAGATAAATAAACTCACACAGATAGATAGATAGATAGATAGATAGATAGATAGATAGATAGATAGATATTAAAAATATATGGATAGATTAATAGAAAGATAAATAAATACATAGATAGATAGATAGATAGATAGATAGATGTTAAAAAATAAATGGATAGATCAATAGAAGATTAAATAAACTCACTTGAATAGATAGATAGATGTTAAAATATGGATAGATCAATAGAAAAGATAAATGACTCCTTCACAGTGGATAGATATTAAAAAATATATGGGTAACTCAATAGAAAGATAAATAAACTAACATAGATAGATAGATAGATAGATATTTAAAAGATACTTGATAGATCAATAGAAAGATAAATAAACTAACATAGATAGATAGATAGATAAATATTAAAAATATAAATAGATCAATAGAAAGATAAATAAACTAACATAGATAGATATTAATATGATAGATCAATGGAAAGATAAATAAACTAACATAGATAGATAGATAGATAGATAGATAGATATTAAAAATATATGGATAGATCAATAGAAAGATAAATAAACTAACATAGATAGATATTAAAAATATATGGATAGATCAATAGAAAGATAAAAAAACTCATAGATAGATAGATATTAAAAATATATGGATAGATCAATAGAAGAATAAATAAACTCCATGAGATAGATAGATAGATATTAAAAATATATGGATAGATCAATAGAAAGATACATAAACTCACTGAGATAGATAGATAGATATTAAAAATATATGAATAGATCAATAGAAGAAGATAAATAAACTCACTGAGATAGATAGATAGATAGATATTAAAAATATATGGTTAGATCAATAGAAAGATAAATAAACTAACATAGATAGATAGATAGATATTAAATATATGGATAGATCAATGAAAGATAAATAAATATGTAGATAGATAGATAGATGTTAAAAATATATGGATAGATCAATAGAAAGATAAATAAACTAACATAGATAGATAGATAGATATTAAAAATATGATAGATCAATGGAAGAATAAATAAACATAGATATAGATAGATATTAAAAATATGATAGATCAATGGAAAGATAAATAAACTAACATAGATAGATAGATATTAAAAATATATGGATAGATCAATAAAAGATAAATAAACTAACATAGATAGATAGATATTAAAAATATATGGATAGATCAATAGAAAGATAAATAAACTCACTTAGATAGATAGATAGATAGATAGATAGATATTAAAAATATATGGATAGATCAATAGAAAGATAAATAAATACATAGATAGATAGATAGATATTAAAAATATATGGATAGATCAATAGAAAGATAAATAAACTCAGATAGATAGATAGATAGATATTAAAAATATATGGATAGATAAATAGAAAGATAAATAAACTCACATAGATAGATAGATAGATAGATAGATATTCAAATATGGATAGATCAATAGAAAGATAAATAAACTCACTGAGATAGATAGATAGATAGATAGATATTAAAAATATATGGATAGATCAATAGAAAGATAAATAAACTCACTGAGATAGATAGATAGATAGATAGATAGATAGATAGATAGATAGATAGATATTAATGGATAGATCAATAGAAAGATAAATAAACTCACTGAGATAGATAGATAGATAGATAGATATTAAAAATACATGGATAGATCAATAGAAAGATAAATAAACTCACTGAGATAGATAGATAGATAGATAGATAGATAGATAGATAGATAGATAGATATTAAAAATGTATGGATAGATCAATGAAAGATAAATAAACTCACTGAGATAGATAGATAGATAGATAGGTAGTGTTAAATGTATGGACAGATCAATGAAGATAAATAAATACATAGATAGATAGATAGATATTAAAAATATATGGATAGATCAATAGAAAGATAAATAAACTCACTGAGATAGATAGATAGATTTAGAAGATAGATAGATAGATATTAAAAATATATGGATAGATAAATACAAAGATAAATAAATAACATGAATGAATGAATATTCAAAATATATGGATAGATCAATAGAAAGATAAATAAACTCACTTAGATAGATAGATAGATAGATAGATAGATAGATAGATATTAAAAATATATGGATAGATCAATAGAAAGATAAATAAATACATAGATGGATAGATAGATGTTAAAAATATGGATAGATCAATGAAAGATAAATAAACTCAGATAGATAGATAGATATTAAAAATATATGGATAGATCAATAGAAAGATAAATAAACTCACATAGATAGATAGATATAAATATATGGATAGATCAATAGAAAGATAAATAAACTCACTTAGATAGATAGATAGATAGATAGATAGATAGATAGATAAATAAACGGATGAATCAATGAAATATAAATAAACTCACATAGATAGATAGATAGATAGATATTAAAAAATATGTGGATAGATCAATAGAAAGATAAACAAACTCATAGATAGATAGATAGATATTAAAAATATATGGATAGCTCAATAGAAAGATAAATAAACTAACATAGATAGATAGATAGATAGAGATTAAATATATGATACATCAATAGAAAGATAAATAAACTAACATAGATAGATAGATAGATAGATATTAAAATATGATAGATCAATAAATAAATAGCTAATAGATAGATAGATAGATATTAAAAATATGATAGATCAATGGAAATATAAATAAACTCACATAGATAGATAGATATTAAAATATATGGATAGATCAATAGAAAGATAAATAAACTAACATAGATAGATAGATAGATAGATATTAAAAATATATGGATATATCAATAGAAATATAAATAAACTAACATAGATAGATAGATAGATAGATATTAAAAATATATGGATATATCAATAGAAATATAAATAAACTAACATAGATAGATAGATAGATATTAAAATATATGTATAGATCAATAGAAGATAAATAAACTCACATAGATAGATAGATAGATAGATAGATAGATAGATGGATATTAAAATATGGATAGATCAATGAAAGATAGATAGATAGATAAATAGATAGATATTAAAAATATATGGATAGATCAATAGAAAGAATAAATAGACTCACTTAGATAGATAGATAGATAGATAGATAGATAGATAGATAGATAGATAGATAGATAGATATTAAAAATATATGGATACATCAATGAAAGATAAATAGACTCACTTAGATAGATAGATAGATAGATAGATAGATATTAAAAATATATGGATAGATCAATGAAAGATAAATAAACTCACTTAGATAGATAGATAGATAGATAGATATTAAAAATATATGGATAGATCAATAGAAAGATAAATAAACTCACTTAGATAGATAGATAGATATTTAAAAAATATATGGATAGGTCAATGGAAAGATAAATAAATAAATAGATAGATAGATAGATATTAAAAATATATGGATAGATCAATAGAAAGATAAATAGATAGATAGATAGATATTAAAAATATATGGATAGATCAATAGAAAGATAAATAAATTTAGATAGATAGATAGATATTAAAAATATATGGATGAATCAATGAAAGATAAATAAACTCAGATAGATAGATAGATAGATATTAAAAATATATGGATAGATCAATAGAAAGATAAATAGACTCACTTAGATAGATAGATAGATATTAAATATATGGACATACATCAATAGAAAGATAAATAGACTCACTTAGATAGATAGATAGATAGATAGATAGATAGATATTGATAATGGATACATCAATAGAAAGATAAATAGACTCATACATAGATAGATAGATAGATATTAAAAATATATGGATAGATCAATAGAAAGATAAAAAAACTCACTGAGATAGATAGATAGATATTAAAAATATATGGATATATCAATACAAATAGAAATAAACTAACATAGATAGATAGATAGATATTAAATATAGTTAGATAGATCAATAGAAAGATAAATAACTAGATAGATAGATAGATATTAAAATATATGAGAAATAGATCAATAGAAAGATAAATAACTCAGATAGATAGATAGATATTAAAAAAGAGAAAGATAGATCAATAGAAATATAAATAAACTAACATAGATAGATAGATAGATATTAAAATATAGATACATCAATAGAAATATAAATAAACTAACATAGATAGAAACACATTAAAAATATATGGATAGATCAATAGAAAGATAAATAAATCATAGATAGATAGATATTAAAAATATATGAGTGAATACATACATAAACCAGATAGATAGATAGATATTAAAACACAAGGATAGATCAATAGAAAGATAAATAAACTCACTTAGATAGATAGAGGCAAAGAAAATATGGTGATAGATCAATAGAAAGAGATAAATAAATCTCCAGATAGGTAGATATTAAAAATATATGGATAGATCAATAGAAATATAAATAAACTCAGATAGATAGATAGATATTAAAAATATATGGATAGATCAATAGAAAGATAAAATAAACTCAGATAGATAGATAGATATTAAAAACAGAAAGATGGATCAATAGAAAGATAAATAAACTCAGATAGATAGATATTAAAAATACATATGGATAGACTGAAGAATGATAAAGAGACTCACTTAGATAGATAGATAGATAGATAGATATTAAAATATATGGATAGATCGATAGTAAGATAAATAAACTCACATAGATAGATAGATATTATAAATATATGGATAGATCAATAGAAAGATAAATAAACTCACTTAGATAGATAGATAGATAGATATTAAAAATATATGATAGACTAATGAAGATAAATAAACTCAAATAGATAGATAGATAGATATTAAAAATATATGAATAGATCAATAGAAAGATAAATAAACTCACACAGATAGATAGATAGATAGATAGATAGATAGATAGATAGATAGATATTAAAAATATATGGATAGATTAATAGAAAGATAAATAAACTCGATAGATAGATAGATAGATAGATAGATAGATAGATAGATAGATAGATATTAAAAGAATGGATAGATCAATACAAGTTAAATAAACTCACTTAGATAGATAGATAGATATTAAAAATAAATGGATAGATCAATAGAAAGTTAAATAAACTCACTTCTAGATAGATAGATAGATATTAAAATATATGGATAGATCAGTAAGTATAAATAAACTCACTAGATGGATAGATATCAAAAATATATGGATAGCTCAATAGAAAGATAAATAAACTAATACATAGATAGATAGATAGAGAGACAAAAATTAATAGATAGATCAATAGAAAGATAAATAAACGAACATAGATAGATAGATAGATAAATAAAAATATGATAGATCAATAGAAAGATAAATAAACTAACATAGATAGATATTAAAAATACATAGATCAATGGAAAGATAAATAACCACATAGATAGATAGATAGATAGATAGTTAAAAAAATATATGGATAGATCATTAGAAAGAGAATAACTAACATAGATAGATATTAAAAATATATGGATAGATCAATAGAAAGATAAAAAACTAACAGATAGATAGATAGATAGATAGATAGATAGATAGATAGATAGATAGATAGATATTAAAAATACATAGATAGATCGATAGAAAGATAAATAAACTCACTGAGATAGATAGATAGATATTAAAAATATATGGATAGATCAATAAATAGAAAGATAAATAAACTCACTGAGATAGATAGATAGATAAAAATATAAGAATAGTTCAATAGAAAGATAAATAAATTAATTGAGATAGATAGATAGATAGAGACAAAAACAGAAACAGATCAATAGAAAGATAAATAAACTAACATAGATAGATAGATAGATATTAAACATATATGGATAGATCAATAGAAAGATAAATAAACTAACATAGATAGATAGATAGATATTAAAAATATGATAGATCAATGGAAAGATAAATAAACATAGATAGATAGATAAAAATATGATAGATCAATGAAAGATAAATAAACTAACATAGATAGATAGATATTAAAATACATAGATAGATCAATACAAAGATAAATAAACTAACATAGATAGATATAAAAATATATGGATAGTATCAATAGAAAGATATAAATAAACTCACTTAGATAGATAGATAGATAGATAGATAGATATTGAAAATATATGCATAGATCAATAGAAAGATAAATAAACTCACATAGATAGATAGATAGATATTAAAATATATGGATAGATCAATAGAAAGATAAATAAACTCAGATAGATAGATAGATAGATAAAAATATATGATAGATCAATAGAAAGATAAATAAACTCACATAGATAGATAGATAGATAGATATTAAAAATATATGGATAGATCAATAGAAAGATAAATAAACTCACTGATAGATAGATAGATAGATAGATACATACATGGACAGATCAATAGAAAGATAAATAAACTCACTGAGATAGATAGATAGATAGATAGATAGATAGATAGATAATAAAATATATGGAGTGATCAATAGAAAGATAAATAAACTCACTGAGATAGATAGATATTATAAATATATGGATAGATCAATAGAAAGATAAATAAACTCACTTAGATAGATAGATAGATAGATATTAAAAATATATGGATAGATCAATAGAAAGATAAATAAACTCACATAGATAGATAGATAGATAGATATTAAAAATATATGAATAGATCAATAGAAAGACAAATAACCCACACAGATAGATAGATAGATAGATAGATAGATAGATAGATAGATAGATATTAAAAATATATGGATAGATTAATAGAAAGATAAATAAACTCACATAGATAGATAGATAGATAGATAGATAGATAAATAAATGGATAGACTAAATAGAAACAAACAAACTCACTTAGATAGATAGATAGATATTAAAAATATATATAGATCAATAGAAAGATAAATAAACCTACTTAGATGGAGGGATATCAAAATATATGGATATCAATAGAAAGATAAATAAACTAACATAGATAGATAGATAGATAGATATTAAAAATATGATAGATCAATAGAAAGATAAATAAACTAACAGATAGATAGATAGATAAATATTAAAAATATGATAGATCAATAGAAAGATAAATAACTAACATAGATAGATATTATTTATGCATGATAGATCAATGGAAAGATAAATAAACTAACATAGATAGATAGATAGATAGATAGATAGATATTAAAATATATGGATAGATCAATAGAAAGATAAATAAACGAACATAGATAGATATTAAAAATATATGGATAGATCAATAGAAAGATAAAAAACTCACTTAGATAGATAGATATTAAAAAACATACATAGATCAATAGAAAGATAAATAAACTCACTGAGATAGATAGATAGATAGCTAAAAATATATGGATAGATCAATAGATAGATACATAAACTCACTCAGATAGATAGATAGATATTAAAAATATATGAATAGATCAATAGAAAGATAAATAAACTCACTGAGATAGATAGATAGATAGATAGCTAAAAATATATGGTTAGAATTAATAGAAAGATAAATAAACTAACATAGATAGATAGATAGATATTAAAAATACATGGATAGACTACAGAAAGATAAATAAACTAACATAGATAGATAGATAGATATTAAAAATATATGGATAGACTGAAGAAAGATAAATAAATCAATACATAGATAGATAGATAGATATTAAAAAATAACATAGATCAATGAAAGATAATAAATAGATAGATAGATATTAAAAATATGATAGATCAATGGAAAGATAAATAAACTAACATAGATAGATAGATATTAAAATACATGGATAGATCAATACAAAGATAAATAAACTAATATAGATAGATAGATATTAAAAAGAAAGGGAGAGATTGAAGAAAGATAAATAATCAATGGATAGATAGATAGATAGATAGATAGATATTAAAAATAGATGGATAGATCAATAGAAAGATAAATAAACTCACATAGATAGATAGATAGATAGATTAAAAATATACATATCGAGACAGAAAGACAATAAACTCAGATAGATAGATAGATAGATATTAAAAATATATAGATAGATCAATAGAAAGATAAATAAACTCACATAGATAGATAGATAGATAGATATTAAAATATAGATAGATCAATAGAAAGAGAAATAAACTCACTGAGATAGATAGATAGATAGATAGACATTAAAAATATATGGATAGATCAATAGAAAGATAAATAAACTCACTGAGATAGATAGATAGATAGATAGATAGATAGATAGATAGATAGATAGATAGATACAAAGAGATGGATAGATCAATAGAAAGATAAATAAACCTATCGAGATAGATAGATAGATAGATAGATATTAAAAATATACATAGATCAATAGAAAGATAAATAAACTCACTGAGATAGATAGATAGATAGATAGATAGATAGATAGATAGATAGATAGATATTAAAAATGTATGGATAGATCAATAAGATAAATAAATCGATTGAAAGATAGATAGATAGATAGATAGATAGATATTAAAAAAATATATGGATAGATCAATAGAAAGATAAATAAACTCACTTAGATAGATAGATAGATATTAAAAATATATGGATAGATCAATAGAAAGATAAATAAATCTCACTGGGAGAGAGACAGATAGATTGAAAGAGAGAGATAGATATTAAAAATATATGGATAGACTTAATACAAAGATAAATAAATGAATATAGATAGATAGATATTAAAAATATATGGATAGATCAATAGAAAGATAAATAAACTCACTTAGATAGATAGATAGATAGATAGATAGATAGATAGATATTAAAATATATGGATAGATCAATAGAAAAACATAAATAAATCGATATAGATAGATAGATAGATATTAAAAGAGACAGATAGATCAATAAGAAAGAGACATAAACTCAGATAGATAGATATACAAAAAATATATGGATAGATCAATAGAAAGATAAATAAACTCACATAGATAGATAGATAGATAGTTAAAATATATGGATAGATCAATAGAAAGATAAATAAACTCACTGAGATAGATAGATAGATAGATAGATAAAAATATATGGATAGATCAATAGAAAGATAAATAAACTCACTGAGATAGATAGATAGATAGATAGATAGATAGATAGATAGATAGATATTAAAATATATGGATAGATCAATAGAAAGATAAATAAACTCACTGAGATAGATAGATAGATAGATAGATATTAAAAATATATGGATAGATCAATAGAAAGATAAATAAACTCACTGAGAGATAGATAGATAGATAGATAGATAGATAGATAGATAGATAGATAGATAGATAATAAATGTATGTGATAGATCACAGATAAATAAACTCACTGAGATAGATAGATAGATAGATAGATAGATAGATAGATATTAAAAATATATGGATAGATCAATAGAAAGATAAATAAACTCACTGATAGATAGATAGATAGAAAGATAGATAGATAGATATTAAAAATATATGGATAGATCAATAGAAAGATAAATAAATCATCGAGATAGATAGATAGATAGATAGAAACATATGGATAGATCATTAGAAAGATAAATAAACTCACTGATAGATAGATAGATAGAAAGATAGATAGATAGATATTAAAAATATATGGATAGATCAATAGAAAGATAAATAAAACTCACTGAGATAGATAGATAGATAGATAGATAGATAGATAGATATTAAAAATATATGGATAGATCAATAGAAAGATAAATAAACTCACTTCGAGATAGATAGATATTAAAAAAATATATGGATAGATCAATAGAAAGATAAATAAACTAACTGAGATAGATAGATAGATATTAAAAATATATGGATAGACGGACAGAAGATAAATAAACTCACTGAGATAGATAGATAGATAGATATTAAAAATATATGGATAGATCAATAGAAAGATAAGTAAACTCACTGAGATAGATAGATAGATAGATAGATATTAAAAATATATGGATAGATCAATAGAAAGATAAATAAACTCACTGAGATAGATAGATAGATAGATAGATAGATAGATAGATAGATAGATAGATAGATTAAAAATTAAAAATATATGGATAGATCAATAGAAAGATAAATAAACTCACTTAGATAGATAGATAGATAGATATTAAAAATATATGGATAGATCAATAGAAAGATAAATAAACTCACTGAGATAGATAGATAGATAGAAAGATAGATAGATAGATATTAAAAATATATGGATAGATCAATAGAAAGATAAATAAACTCACTGAGATAGATAGATAGATAGATAGAAAGATAGATAGATAGATATTAAAAATATATGGATAGATCAATAGAAAGATAAATAAACTCACTGAGATAGATAGATAGATAGATAGATAGATATTAAAAATATATGGATAGATCAATAGAAAGATAAATAAACTCACTGAGATAGATAGATAGATAGATAGATAGATATTAAAAATATATGGATAGATCAATAGAAAGATAAATAAACTCACTGAGATAGATAGATAGATAGATAGATAGATAGATAGATATTAAAAATATATGGATAGATCAATAGAAAGATAAATAAACTCACTGAGATAGATAGATAGATAGATAGATAGATAGATAGATAGATAGATATTAAAAATATATGGATAGATCAATAGAAAGATAAATAAACTCACTGAGATAGATAGATAGATAGATAGATAGATAGATAGATATTAAAAATATATGGATAGATCAATAGATAGATAGATAGATAGATAGATAGATAGATATTAAAAATATATGGATAGATCAATAGATAGATAGATAGATAGATAGATAGATAGATAGATATTAAAAATATATGGATAGATCGATAGATAGATAGATAGATAGATAGATATTAAAAATATATGGATAGATCAATAGATAGATAGATAGATATTAAAAATATATGGATAGATCAATAGAAAGATAAATATACTCACTGAGATAGATAGATAGATAGATAGATAGATAGATAGATAGATAGATAACAACAATGCATCTCTCCATTCCTCTCACCAGATAATTGCGAAAATGTTGATGTACTTCATTAGACACCCAACTTACAAAGATATGATTTGGTACATTCGCGCTTTTTCTTATGTCTTAGCCTTAGAAAATGTTTAAATGGTCTCAATTTTGCAAGCACTGATAATGTACATAAGGCTGATTGGAAGTGGCTAACTTCACAGTACTATGTTTTTCCAGGAGTGCATAAACGGATTGTATCATTGCTTACAGAAGACTCACGACGTTGATGGCGATTACGTAGAGAAATAATGTTAGATTTTAATTCTATTTTTCCACTAACTTTTTCAACGATTCTGGTAAAACGCGCTTTTTTAAAAAGATTGCCCTCCAAAACCGCCCTTCGTCTTCTATAGCGAAATTGAGGGCTCTCCTCGACTAGTTTTATCCCCGGCTAAAATTCTACTTCAGAGAGTTAATTCTACTTAGCCCGGCTCCTCTACTTACTTCTCCTCAACAACTCAACTATCATTGTTAATAGTACTAGTAGGATGTGCGTTGTGGTGCAGTGGTATCGGCTCGGAACGAGAAATCGGGGAGCCGAGTTCGAATTCCAGTTGAATCCATTGTATTCACTTACGCGCAAATACCCTTGGGAAAGGTATTAATCCGTCTATTCCTTCCAGTTATGGGTTAAATAACAGGACAGATTGGGTTCTATAGCCTTGGTCGGCAACCAGTCTACCGCAGAAAGCAATGGCAACCTACTGCGGGATAATCTTCTGCCCAGTCAGTCATATCTCTTTCGAGACATGATCGCCCAAGCGTGTATCACGTATGGCACTTAACTGACTGACTAGTATTGTTGTTGTTGTTGCTTTACTCATCTGTCCAGGCTTATCCTTTTCAACCATAGATCTTGCATTGTGGGTTTCCTCCATCTAGTCGTACAACCTGTAACAGATAACAACATTTGCAGATTATTCACAGAACTAAGCAACGAACATTTCTGCAGCTATGCTATACAAGGTTTTCTCTCGATTTTCTTTATGCAGAATTTTAAGTTCGAAAACATTCTTCTTCTTCTATGTGCCCTGTCCCTTCAGGACGTAGGCGATCATGGATCTCCACGTCTCCCTATCCCTTGTGGCTCTTAGTATGTTTGCTCCTGTTGCTCCTGGCAACCCCCGATCCACCTGATCTCGAAAACATTATTATTATTATGTCATTTTTCATCATATTTAGATTTCTGCATTGGTCTCACTACCAACCAAGTCTGCGGGGAGACCTAAGGCAGGTAGTGGCGTGTTGTTATGACTCCATTTCATGTTTTTCTATCCTCCCTATCATCCCCAGCATTACATAGATAACGTTTTCCTTAGTGTGTGGGCTGTACTTAATAATACAATTTTTTGTATATCTCTTAAGCTGGGGTTTCCAGGGATTCTTTCAATGTGTTGTTTTGTTCCATTTTTTATTATTATTATTATTATTATTATTATTATTATTATTATTATTATTATTATTCCTGCTTCGTTTAAAGGCATATTTTATCATGGCACCTCTTATATCATTTTTGAGCTATCATTTTTGAGCTAGCATTTTTCAGCCATTGATCAGGATCATTATTATTATTATTATTGTTACTACTTCTACTACTTGTACTATAAAAAGAATTACCATAACAAAGCACCAACAATTAATATATCATACGTAAATATAGCTCAACCCAACCTTATTATGGTGAATGGTAGCTAGAGAAGACATACCTTTGAAAAAAAAAAGAAGAAATACCGGTGTTAGGATAGAAAAGGTGCTTATCTCCCATTGGTCGAGATAAGGTACGTAGTCACTTCAGAGCCGCTTCATGGCCTTGTAGCGGATAAGAAATTAATTAAAATCAACTTTCTTCACTTTTACAAAAACTCACAATGACGTGTGAAATCCTGGTTTTCCCAAATAGAAAAAGGATTGACCATCTGCTTAAAGAAAAGGTCGAAACCAGATTTCGCAAGTAGGTGTTAAAATGATTTTTGACCAATGGGAGCGACTTCGCAAGACCAAAAAGGACTTCGCGTGTAAGTGCGAAAAATCTAGATTACAATAAAAAGACTTCATCAGCGTCAGTCAGTCAGAGAGAGTCAGATGGGGGCCGCGAGACGAAACATCTAAAATGTAACTTCAATTTTAACCGACTCGGACATTGTTCTCTTTCTCTTTCTCCTTATCTCTTTCAACAATTACTACTACGAACATTTTGTACGAACTAGTGATATCCTTAACTTTCTCAATGAACATTAATTTCTACGAATTCTTGTTATTCCTCCTTTAATAAATTTCTATTTTAAAATGCAAAATCTATATTTTATTCTTCTTACGATATTCGACACAATTCCACATATTCCAACATGCCGTCAACTAACCTTCTGATGAAAATCTTCTGATGATAATTCTGTATAAAACTTGTAAGCTGTGGGGAATTCGGTTAAGTATGACACAAGGCCGAATCAAAGAAACATTAACCAGCTCCCTACTCTAGAGCTTCCCTCCAGATAGTGACCCAAGCGCTAGTCAGCAATTCTTTTATTGCTCCAGGTAATTCACAAACCTGTGCAACTGTCATTCTCGTCTTCGTTCCTGCAGCCAAATTCGCTGTTCTCATCCTGGTTCTCTTGTCTTAGATGAGTGCGGGCACCGTCACGGTTATCGGTGCAGAAATTGGGATTGGCGTATCGAGTTCAAGTTTCAACCAATTTCTTCTTTCTCTAGCTAATAACAGGAGAGACTGAGTTTGCTAGTCTTATCGAGAAGGAAAATACCAGCCTGAAAAAGGCTCCATCAGCCGATCTTGCCCAAAGCACGACACTGCTGTCCCAGCTTCAATGCATGTGGTGCCTCGACGACCCTAATGGGTTATGAAACTTGTGACATAACTAAGTATGACTTGCCTTCATTGTTATCCTCTGAGTGTTAAATTCATCAAGTCGTCTTTTCTCATTATATGACCACAAAATGTCAGCCTTTCCTGATTGTTTGTGACTGTCGTTACAATTACCCTTAAAACTTCTCATATATACCGCCATTACTTGATCGAATTATGCATAATAACTGTTATCTCACCAGGTCCAAAACGTCCACGAGAAAAATTCGGCTTTTGCAGCAACTGGCTCAATGAAGTAAAAGTCGGCTCAGAAGTACCCTGTTTTATTCGAAAGTGAGTATTCGTCATGTTTTTCTTTAAAAAAAACTGCCATTATATTTCCTTGACAAAATATTTAGATTTTGTATAATTGGTATTATAAAGGTCCGTGTTAAGGTGGGATTACTTCCCCGTAATAGATGGCTTGGCCCGATCTCTGCCTTTCGAATAAGAGGGGGGAAGGGACTCGAGATTCAGATGACTTTTGGCGAGGTAATATCAAATGCATTTTCAAACATCCTCATATTCAGATGCATTGGCAAATTCAGATGCATTTTCAAACATTATCAAATTCAGATTCATTGTCAAATTCACATACTTTGTCAAATTCAGCTGCACTCTCAAACATTGTCAAAAAGTTTCATCCTCAACACTGCTCCGTCCTTCTTTAAACAATTTAGCCCACTTGTAGACATTTTTGGGCTGAAACATGTGGCACCATACACAGTTGACATTCTCCTATTAATTTCAACTGGTTTGCACCCTTCGGCAACCAAAAACTTGAGAAATGACCTCTGTTTAATCCTGGAGTATGCTTCTTGGTCGGCCATCTTTGTTAATCTCTAAAACTCTCAAAGTTTGTTTTTTCAAACTGCAAAAAAATTAAATCCCTTTGAAAAAGAAGTAAAGGAAAAAAAATTAAAAAAGTAAGCTTCTATCTGCATTAGAAGTCTTTATACCGAAAAATTCACCTTATTTATTGAATGACCCTCGTAAAGTATCTATAAACAAAAAATTGTTGGTTGCTAGAAAAATTATCATAATTTATTCATAACATTAACTGAAATTATTAAGCATTTAAAAAACCTCCTAATTCATATTTGAAAAGATTTTTTTATGTGCTGCATAATGTTATATTATGAGATGTTAAATGATGGAAATTAAATTATGGATTTTTTAATATGTCTGTTATATATGTTTGATAATAATATATATGTTTGATGATAATAATAATAATATGTTTGAAATTTAAAGTTCGCCTAATAGTTTTAGTTATTCTACAAATGCGCTGTGAAGTAAAATTTCATTCAGCAATGAATTAGAACACTCGTGTGTATAATGATAATGTACACGCTAAAAAGTCTGCCTCTTCTACCGAGCGCCCATAACTTAGAGGTGGAATCTCCGACTGACGCCAATTCGGTCAGGTTTCAATCCTGGGTAAAAATCGGATGTCTAACCGTACTGATGAGCTGTCTGCGGATGACTATATATATATATATATATATATATATATATATATAGATAGATAGATAGATAGATAGATAGATGAAACACTGGCTAGTCGAATTGCCCTACATAACAATATGTCTATTAAAGCCCCAAACGATAATAACTTCATAGTCCTCGAAGTGATGTCCATGACACCGTAACAGCGGCCACACCGTTAACAAAAGAGGACGTGACAAAACAAGAAATGAAGACGTTTTAATAAGTTTTAATTACTAGTAATTTACAAGGTTCGATCGTTTGCTCGTTCTGGCGTATCGTATATCAGACGTGAGAGACTGAGAGTTTGTTCGTGGTATAAACCGAGGTTGTAGTCTAGATAGACACGTAGAAGAAAATCAACACACGTATAATCGAGTGAGATAGACTCGTGCGGGAAATATTTCAAGAAGTATCACATTATGGCAGTCGAGAGTTTGTATCTGCTTTTAATAGTTTCGTCGCTGGTCGAAGGCATTGCTGTTGATAGAAACGCCTTGGTGTCACTACCTGGGCTGGTGTGTAGTGATCCACGTTTGGTTAAGCTTGCCTGATGTGGAGTCCGTCGCTAATGTCAGCCGAGTCGGACCTACCTTCGTGGGTGAAATCGACGTTGGCTTTATAGCGAGGCAGTAGCCCAGTAAACCGTTTAGGTCTTTTTCTCATTAGTCAGAAAAGATGTTTTATGACCTCGCTATTTTTAACGGTATTGCATGAGTGGGTACGTCGAGCCCTCCGAAATCATGGTCTGCTTTTGTCATATGATCTGTGAATGCCGAAGTGGGCACTTGCATTTGAGTTTTAAAAATAAATGGGAGTTCTGACAGGGTACGACACCATTTTCAACATGTTGCTCACTTAATATTAGCATTTTTAAATGAATTTACTGCCCAATATTGTCATGTCGATCTTATTTCATGAGTGGACAACCAAAGACTAAGTGGTCAATAGTCGTAACATGTCGTTTATATAATCTGAGCTGTAAGGGGGATGGAGGAGCAGTTCACAGCCCAGCTCGTTGATGGTCTGCACCGTTTGGGCTGCTGTGTGAGGGCTTGCAGCTGACATTCGAGTAGGCAAGGTCATCGTGGACAATTTTGTGCGATGTCCTATAGATAGGCTCAAAGTCCTTGCAATGTCATCCACTGTCACCCTTCTGTCAAACTGAATGAGGTCACGCTAAAACGTCTGCCTCCTTCTACCGAGCGCCCATAGCTCAGAGGTAGAATCGCCGACTGATGCCAATTCGGTCGGGTTTCAATTCTGGGTAGAAAAAAAAATCGGATGTCTAACCGTACTGATGAGCTGTCTGCAGATGGCTGTATATATATATATATGATTAAGAAACACTGGCTAGTCGAATGGCCCTACATCCATGGCCCAAACACATAAACGTGCCTGGTAATCTAGTGGCTACACGGGACTGAAGCCTATAGACAAGGATTGAATATAGCCACTATAAATGCCCCCGTCTTTGCATTCTTCAGATGGATTTTGTGTCTATTTATATCGTTATAATTATCACTTCTATCATAAAATATCGATTGTTTGTCTTTATTTTGTATGCTTCGTTTATTACATTTTATATTAGAGTTTATTTATTTACTATAGGGAAAATTCATTTCATCTTCCCGAAAATGAGGAGCTACCTGTTATTATGGTGGGACCAGGTACTGGAATAGCACCTTTTCGAAGTTTCTGGCAACAAAGAAAAGAAGAAAAATCTTCTGGTTCTACAAAATCAGGTGAGTCCGTAATTCATTGAATTTCTAGGAGAACCCAAAGAACTCACAAGTCATGCCTTTTGAATCCTAAGAGTCGGTGCTAATCATTAAAACATTAACCACCTAATGTTTTTCTTATAGATATTGATTTTAATTTAAAAAATAAAACAAAAAACTGAGCAACATAATGCAACCAAACGACCAGGTTCCTCAGTTGGTTTACGGCCATATCACATTGAAACACCGGTTCTAGAAAGATCACCCAAGTACCTAGATGGGTGACCTCTTGGGAATAACAGGTGCTATAATAATACTTTTTCTCATATTCTCTCATATTCAGTAACCCCCTTGCGTCTTAGCTTGGGGTGAAATGATTAAAACAACGCTTGAATGTGTAGGTGGTGCAATGAATAACCCCTCGGAATTGAAAATCGGAGAGCCGAGATCGAATTCAAGTTCGTTGCATTCACGTACGCGCAAATAACATTCGAAAAGGTATGAATCCAAGTATGGGTTAAATTGTAGGACTTGTACTAGTAAATTATTATTATCTATAAAACATTTTTACATCGGAAAAATATTTTTAACCACTTTCTGTCCCCGGTGGATGGTTATCCTGGTCACAGGACCGTATATTTAACACTTCCACTCCACGGGCCTATTCTGGTCAACGTGTACCAGATCTAACTCTTCCACCCTGGCCCTTCAACCTCCGGTGTCTTTCTCTTCGGGTTGAGGTGTCTATTCGGTCTTAACCGAACTCAAAGAGTTAACCGTAAGTCCCCAGAGCATCCGTAGGTCAGTCAACCGGTCTAATGGTTTAAATCTGCTTTCTGTCCACGTTGTGATTATTAGATACAGAAAGCAGAAGTGATGCTCGTTCATGGTTGACTGAAGATGTAGACACGGTTGGGGATCCTGTGTTAAACATTTAGAATACAGCAAAAAGAAATAGAAAGAAAAAATAATATCATTAGAAAGCCGAACAAACAACTGTTCGATGGTTGCACTGCTAATGTCGTTTATATACAAGAAAAGAATAGAAAAAGAAAAAGGTTACAGAAAGTAAAAATCTTTTAGCATAACAACTCACACACTGAAGTCTAGACACACAGAGAGTGTGTGTGTATGGTTCACTTGTTGTTAAATCGTCTCAGAATATATATAACTCTTTTCAACAATGTTCTCCATACTCTTTTGACGGAGTCAGTTCTTCTCAAATAAAACGGTGGGACCATGGTACCTTTCAAATGTGCTGGTACAACCGATGGATGATGCAATTCCGATTGTTGTCGGGCTGGTGACGAACATTAAGTTTCATATACTCAGCTGTTTTTTTACAATGCGACTGCTATAACGACGATACTTATCATAGTGTTTCGGCGACTATTAAATTTCAACAATCCGCAACAAATTCGAGGTGACGCTTAAACTTTTCAAATCATAAATCTTCTTGTCGGTTCCCGACAAGAAGATTTACTCGATCCGACCTCTTCACAAAACATCAGTATCAAATAATCATTTAATAATCTTCTTCTTCCTCTTCCTTGTCCTTACGTCGTTACCGCCAACAACAACAATTACAATCTGCAACAAAGCCTCCGTCTGAAATAATAGGACCAAATGCAAGTAAAATAAAAAATATATTTTACTTTCTTTTTTCACACAAAAACGTCTTCGGTTAGGAAGTTATTTAGTTCGAATTGTCAGCAACCTCACTCCAGCGGGGCGGGGGGAGTAACCCGTTCTTACTCAACCGTACGCTCACACGGTTCTGGCCTCTCTTGTCAGCACCCCCTCATTGGGGAGACCCGATCTCACACACAACCGTACGCTTCCACGATCGTGATCCGACTCTTCCAACCTTCAGCCTTACGGCGCGCTTATATAGGAAACCGGCGGGTTATAAGCCAGATCATCACGCGTTATCACGAGTGTCTGTTGACACAGCCCCAAATCATGTGAACTTCAAAGGTCCTCTCGCTTACTAAGATCTATTTCTATTTCCAGTTGAAAAAACTTATTTTGTTAATTTGCATTGTCTTTTGATAACATAAATTTCAACGGCATAACTTATACTTAGATCAGATTTCACCACCAGTAAACAAAATACATTTCGATGTTTCAATTTACTCTAATTTTATTGAAAGGCCGAAAACACACCCGGACAGACAAAAGCTTCTCTGCCATTCTGAAGATGAGATTTTGATTTCGAAATATTAATGTTTAATAAATAGGTAATACCCAAACACTTCTTTATCTTCCTTTATTTTACTCAACGCATTGTGACAGCCTTCAAGACATAACCCATATAACTATTTTACACAATGCTTCAAGCAAATTACAAAACTTTACTATATATATATATATATATATATATATATATATATATATATACACCAAAAATTGGATAATTCTGGAAGAGTCCAAATCGAGGAAAGTTAATGCTTATGACATAATTTGTTTTAATGTTTTTGATATCGTAACGCTATTCTTTGATTCTTCAAAGATCGTTTATGCGTCACCGAATCTTCGAGAATCAGAGTAGAAAATTGATTCTCAGAGTCGGTGGGAGGGGACCAGCAAATTTATTTCTAGGTTACTCAGTGGTTTAGAATAAATATCAGGCTCAGGTTCCTTCTCTTATGTAATTCTATTTTCTACAAAAGTATCTAGTTCTCTAAGTTTTGGTTCTTTCCGATCCTATTTGTTTCCAACTGGAGCTAAATCATGCCCAGTTACAATAGAGTCACGCCCGTCATTAAAACTTACATGCGCATACTCGGGAAGTGGGGGTGCTTAATGAGGTTCAACTGTTATAACCCATGACCTACGAAGAGTTGATATATCGGTAAACAAACAAATCAAATCAAAAACCCCAAGAAAATTAAATTTATATATGACATGACCCATGAAGAGTTGATATACCGGTAAACAAACAAATAAAAAATCCCAAGAAAATTACATTTAGATATGACATGACCCATGAGAAATTGATATGCCGGTAAACAAACAAATCAAATCAAACCTCCCAAGAAAATTAAATTTAGGTATGACATGACCCATGAAGAGTTGATATACCGGTAAACAAACAAATCAAATCAAAAACCCCAAGAAAATTAAATTTAGATATTAAATAATCCATAAGGATATGCCGTTAAACAAACAAATCATGTCAAATCAGATAAAGCAACACTACATGATCGATCGCGTATCTGTGACTACACTAATTCCCCAACCAGGCTGTTCTAGTGAAGACGGTGACATGACATTCAGCAGAATTACAAACAAAACCTATCAAAGGTCAGATTCTTTTTCGTAGGATTTCCTTTATTTTTCTTTTCTTTTTTTTTTTCTTTTTTTTTTTTTTTTACTGACTGGTCAAACCTTTGCTTCGATTCCTGTTCGCTTTTGGTGTTGACAAAACTGGGAAAAATCTGGCGAAAGTTCAACAAAGAAAGTGAAAGCGAGATATTCGCACAGAGAGAAATGTCTCGAATACGCTCGTCTCAAGAAATCGTCTTGGTTAGAAAAAAAAAAGAGTTTGTTAGTTCCGACAAAGAAAAGTTCTTTATTCATGGATCAGTTCACCGGGCAATATCTGGATTAAGTGTAGCTGATTGACCGGCAGCCCATCACATTAATTCAAATTTGAGATTATAAAACATCACACACAAGACTCACACAAAGAATAACCAACGACGAATGTAAGAAAATATACATGTATCAACAAATGTACAATCATTCAATGTTGACAGACAAAAAGGCATGCATTTAAGTGAGCATTGTGGGAAAAGTCAGAAGTTGCCTCTCTTTGACCGTAAAATGAAAATTCAATCAAAAAAGAATAAATGTTCATGAATGTTCTGAAAATGTTCTTAAGATTGTTAAGATTTGTTGAATGAGTATGTCGTTGGGGGAAAGTTATAAATGAAAGTGTGAAAGTGTATGTGTGTGTATGTATCAACATGCGTAAATGTAAATTGAGTGAGAGGGCGCGTATTCAACTGACAAGGGTTCGTTTGGCAGCTGAATTCTCACTCTGTGTGTGTGTGTGTGTGTGTGTGTGTGTGTGTGTGTGTGTGTGTGTAAGAGAGAGAATTATGACGCCTGTCCCCAACAACTGCTAAACGCATCTGTGACCTCACTGAAAAAATACACGTGGGTGCCTTGCTTAAATTAGGAGCCTGGAGGCTCCAGAGAGCTACGCGGGAAAAATCATCTTGCATGTACAGACGATTTGATTGGTTGGCATCAACCAATCAGCGAGCGTGCTTTCTAGCCAATGGTTGCCCGATATTGAATGTGGGGTTAACCAATGGTCACTTGGCGTTGAATGCGTGGGTTGTGTATCTTCTCTCACGACAAACTAAGGGACTGGCTCCTCCCTTCTGCCAGTAAGAACTCCGTCTTCGTCTGATTCAACATTGCTTAACATTGCTTAACATTGCTTCTTACTCCAAACTTGCGCAAAATACATATGAATATCAGTTTTATTGATCAAAATCATAACAAATGCTCCAATTGTTCACCCTTTGCATTAACACATGAATCAATTCTCTTTCTGTGTTTTAAGAATACGATGTGGTGGTTGTATTGAACGGACATGTCTCCTCAAACACATATATCTACTAAGTATAACGTTTATAGCAATAACAAATATGTAAAGTTACCATTTATTTAATTACTTTCTATATTTTTAGGTAAAATGGTTCTGTATTTTGGATGTCGTCGGCTTGAGCATGACCATATCTACCAAGAGGAACTGACCCTTATGCAATTTCAGGGCGTCTTGGACAAAGTCCATGTTGCTCTTTCTCGACAGCCTGAAATCCCAAAGGTAACTATTCATTATTGTATTAACTTTGTATTTATTTATTTATTCATTGCAAAGTTTAAATATTTGGGTGGGTATTGGGGCGGGGCCTGGTTTGAGCACCTCTTGGGACTTAAGCTCAATCTGGACCTAAAATGAAACTCGTACATACGATCCATAGCTAAAGATACTGCTAAAAATGGTCGGTTCCCTTTACCGCTCCAATAAATATCGACTCCTGCTATCCTCTACTTTTACAAGAGCCATATCAGGCCGAAAACAGAATATTGCTGCCATATATAGGCAGGAGCTTGCTCAGTCCTCACTTTCCAGTCTTGATAGAGTCCAAATATGTCTTCACGGCCTTCTGGATAATGAATTATCTCCCACCTTACAACCCCTTTCCCACAAACGAAACGTTCCAAGGCTCTCAACGTTCTGTCGCTGTTTCCATGGAAAGTGTTCACACGAACTACATTCCTTAGTTCCATCACTTCTAACCATCATAGCTAAGACCGTCATGCCACGCACATTGTAAGGAACCACATTCACAATCTTCGTATTTAATTTATGAGATGTAAGTTCTACTCAAGCAGCTTCTTTCCACGAACGACTGCTTTGTGGAACCGACTCCCAAGAGGATGCTTCCCCGATCACTACAATCTTAACTTGTTCAAGTCTAGGGTTAACCGTTATCTTATCTTTATATCCCCGTAAACCGTGACTCTTACTCTCTAACACACTACCTCTAGTGGCTCTTGGGCCTTGTGAACATCATTGTAAAAAAAGTACAACTATAAACTGGGGATCTATCAACCGTACAGTAACTCCCTATTGAACGAATAGGAAATATCCTTGGTATTACAGACAACTTTTGAACCTAGATTAAAGATAGGCAGTGATAGTTTGTATAAAAGTCGAAGTTAAATGGAAGGCATTGTTATATTTTGTATCAGTGGAGATGCAACTAAAACCCAATTAATAGGTATGGCGAACACAGAATACAGTATGGATCGAACCCGTTCTTTGTGAATGTGCCAGATTGACTCACTTATCTAACAAAAACTTTCCATACATCAGAAGAAACTAGTTAATTCCCTTACATTGTTTTTGTCTGTGAAATGCGTTCCTTTAATTTCTTTTTTAATCTGTTTTATTTTTCAGAAACAAAACTATTTGACGTTTTTAGTTAACTGAAAGTGAATAGAATAGAAAAATATATGTGATATATTTTTTTGCTAAAAATATTTTACAGTTTTTTCTTATTAAACCTCTTGCAATGTATTATTGTAGAAAACTATTAATGTCTTTGTAAATTTATTTGCAGTCTAATTCACGGGAAAAAACGATTTAAGTTATTACTTTCAAAATTATTTGCACCTGTAGATTTCTTTACTAAAATTATTTAGAAAATGCTGTTAATAAAAACTTTTCTAATAAAAATATAGACAATGCAAATCATTATCAATATATATTTCTGCTTTAGCAATGCATTCCTACAGTAATAATCCTTGGAAATATTACTTTAACAAAAAAAATTAATGACAATGTATTTATCTCGTTAACTCATTGACTAAGGCTTTTTATGGTAAAAATTATTGGCAATGTGTTAATACAGCTTTAAAAATCGTTAGAAGCAAATCTTTCTCATATAAGTGTTTGCCAATGCTTTTGTTTCGGGGCCGAGGTAAAGAATGGGTGTCGACCCCCGTCAAACTTTTATATGTGTAAAAACAGCACAGTCAATGAGGAGACGGAGGCGAAGATGTAGAGTTTCAATGTCAATTTTATTGTGATAAAATCGACGAGCGAACAGTAGGAAAGTCGAAAAAGGTTAGAACGTCGGCAGCGATTGGGCAGGATTCGCTCAGGCTGGAACGTCGCCGTCGGTCGGAGGGAACGCCATCAGCGTCTGGTATGTAAAGAACAGGCTGGAAATCATCAGCGTCTGACAGAATCCACTCAGGCTGAGGCTTCGTCGTCAGTCGGCAGGAATGTAGTCGGCGTTAGACGTGAACGGCTTAGGCTGGAACGTCGCTGTTGGTCGGCAGGAAAGTCGTCAGCGTCTGGCAGGATCGGCGCAGGCTGGAACGTCGTTCGCCGGCAGAAACGTTGGAAAGTCGTCGTTGATTGGCGGCAACGGCGCAAGCGGGAAAGATGAGATCGAGTCTCGGCTGCAATTGAACGCAATCCGAAGAGGACATGTTCAGTTGCAGCCTAGCACGTGTACACACCCAGGCAGTTGGGCGAGCTAGTACGTGGGCGCTGCGGCCGTGGACTGGAGCGTGTTTTGCTTCCTTTTGCAGGATTCGACTGCGGTCAAACGGGTTTACTGCGAGCTAGCACGTGCGAAAGTCACGGCAATTGGACTTGAAAAGTCCTCGTCTCCTTTGCCGGATCGAACGTAGGTAAAGAGATCTCAAGCGAACTGGATCGTTCCACCTCCGAAGCAGAGTCAAACCTAAAGCGAAACCGGCTGCTTAAACATAATGCGCTCCAGGAATCAACCGCAAGGAGCGGGATCGCAAACAAAACGTACGCCTAGTTGGAGGTGGCTGGAGAGCGGGAAGGGAATAGACTAACTCCGCGGGCCAAGGAGAGCCCATTTCGTCGAAAGTGGCACTGATAATAAGGGTTCAGTTGTCAGCAACATCTGGCTGCTGATTTTTGCATGCGAAGTCAAGGTCGTCCTTTTGTTGAAAAGTGGGAGCACTGAGCTTCGACACTTTAAACAATAGAAATACGTGGTAATGCATTTAAGAAATGTTAGTCAATAAAAGTTGGGTGTTTGTTGCACAGAATCACGGTAAGAAACTGTTTGAGTGGAACTTATTTCATGCCGATGAAATACATATGAAGTAAAAGTGGTTTTGTAGAGGACGAAGCGTCCATTACTAATTTAAGTTTACGAGTGGACTCGACGTAACTGGGGTCATGAAATAAAACAGGCAATAAGAAAGACGAGTAGGCGAAATTAACGAGAAAAACAATATATTAACAAAGGTTACATAGGGTTGACAGCATGCATAAAATTAAGGAAAGAGAAGTTCTTTCCCTGGTTAGAAATAAAAAAATTGCGCCCCTAATTGCTACCCGCAATTAGTGCGCGTGTGTTTTTGTGAGTTAGGGAAACATGTCTGCTCTTGTCCGGGACAAAATCCTAACTAGCGTACCACGTGACGTTCCCCGCTTTTATTGGCATCGTTTACGCGGGAACTAAGTTATCACGTGAACGCTGAGTGACCATGTGTGTGTGTGTGTGTGTATGTGTGTGTGTGTGTGTGTGTGTGTGTCAATGTGTCAAGCCCCACAGTTTGCTACTATGTAAGAAGCATGACGGTGAATGTCCGACTTGGTGGAACCAGTTGATACAGTTCGTCCGAACAGTTTTCACGGTAGTAGCGATAGAGCATACATCCCGTCTGTGAAAGAGAGACGTTGGAAAATAATTTTTCTCCAGCAGGGCCGTGCTTAGGGACCCCGCAGACCCCGCAATTGCGGATGAGCGCAAGTTCCCTATGGACCGCAAGGCCCCGGGAAGCCGCAAGACTCCTTGGCTCCACAGATCTATTGTAATGGGAAAAAAAATAACAAAATAATTATTAAGATTAACTGGAAAATTATTATCATACTTGTATATTGAAATAGATATCTATCAACCCGTCTCGCTCTCACTCTTTGATAGAAGCACTTCCGGTCCCGAAGCGGCTGCAAATCATTTGTAATTAAAAAAAATGAACTTGAGAGACAAATAGATATAGATTATAGATATATGTTTCAACATACATACAAGAACATAACATGTATATTAGAACTTTTAGGATGTCATAAAACGTTTAAGAAATTTTGAAATTTGGATCTAAATTTTTTGAAAATTCCTTGAAAAAATAGATTTAGAGCCGAAATGCACTGAAATGGCTATAAAATAAAATAAAATAGCTAGGAAAGTAACTAAAAGTTGTGAAAAAAGTTCGTAATGTACAGCTTCAAAGCGCCAATTCCGTTTTTTCGTGATCACGGAAAATCTTCGTTCCGAGAGTATGTTGTTTTGTTTAAAGTACCATTTATTCAGTATGTCTGGGAGGCGGGCGCAAGGTGCATTCTGTGGGTAGAGGGGCAGCAAGTTGCATTCTACGGGATGTGGGGCGCGATGTTGCTCCGACACACTTTTGAGTTAGATGGTTTCAGGACTAGAAAGTCAAGTCTTGGCAGCTCCTGTCAAGATATAGCAACAGTACTCCATTTTCGGCCTGATCTGGCCCTTATGGATCGTATATAGGAATTCCACTTGAGGTCAAGTGTGTGTCTGAAGCCCAATATCCTCTCAAGGCGGGGCTTCTTCGATGGGACATACCTTCACCGCGGCTGGTGTATGTTCGGGTTCTGATTGACGGTGATGGAATGTAACCTAATGCGCTTCTATAGTAAAATATCTTATTAATGCTATAGTAATATTTTATCAAATCTATAGTAATTTTTGTTATACTGTATTTTAAAACTTATTCACTGCCAATAATCGTTGTTTTTTTTAATGGGAGCGTTATGTTTTATTCAGACTTACGTTCAAAACCTGATGGAGTCAACTTCTTCTGAAATCCACCAACTTCTAGTCATTGACGGGGGTCATATTTACATCTGCGGCGACGCTGGAATGGCTGCCGATGTCACAAAGATGTTGATGGAAATCATCAAAAAAGAAAACAAGTCTAAAAAACCGGAAGCGGTCATGGAGATTCTGAACGTGAGTTCAAAGCAATAAAATTCTTCTTCCGGTAACGATAAAGCATCTTTTCTATACCTCAAAGAAGTCATGGTATTAAATTATTCAGAAAGAAAGAATTATCTTTAATCGATTAAAAAATTCATTGATTTTTTTTCTACAAATCCATAGACCCTGATTAATTTTTAAAATTTTCGGTGAAGTAGCTACTCAAAATAATCACCTTTTTAAATTTCTTTTTCATATCACAATGAATTAAACACTCGAGTTATTTTTTGTTTTTAATTACTCTAAGGAAGCCAAAACAAATGTGCTGATACGATGTGGTTTCTTAAAATGTAAAAAACATGAACGAAATGTTTGCAATTCGTAATGTGGAATTATATATATATATAAGAAAAAATTAAGGCAGACACGTTATTTCATGGTAAATCGGAAGTTTAGGCCTATTTCAGGCGAACCATCATCAGCTTCCGTCTTTATGATATAGAAGATTTTAATCTTCTGTACAATAAAGACGGAAGCTGATGAAATAACGTGTCTGCCTTCATTTTTTCTTATATTTGCTCTATATGTATTTATATATTTAGAGCTCTCTTAGTAAGTTATCCTACCACTTTATGTACAGGACACTCCTTTGGATTCTTCTATATCTACACCGCATGCTTATATCTATATCTATCTCTCTCTCTCTCTCTATATATATATATATATATATATATATATATATATATATATATATATATATATATATATATATATATATATATCATGTCTAACTGTACGTTTGATTTTATTTTTAGAAAAAATTTTTTGACTGGAACCTCGTCTTTACTTTCCTTAGTATCTCTCTTTCTTTTCTTTCTGTTGCCTGGTTGGTGGTGACGGACACTTAGTCTCCCATCTCCCCTGACCAAAGTTAGAAATTTCTTTTTTCTTTTTTATTCAATTTGCCCGTAGTTCGGCTTGGAATCTTGACTTGAATTATAGGTATGCCATATTTTTTTCTGTTTTTGTTTTCTTTTGTCCTCCGTTTTTGCCCAATATTTTGCTTCATTTTAAAAACTTTTCATGTCTAACTGTACGTTTGATTTGATTTTTAGAAAAAAATTTTGACTGGACTTTAATTAAGTTAAAACTTAATAAGTCACTTTTTTTTCGTTTTTTGAAATCTTTAACATTTTTTTTTGTTCTCAATTGGAGTAGATAGACTAAACTATCGCCCGGTTCACACTCCACCCACGTCTATTGAACAGGTGAAGAGACTCATCCCTTGTTTCCTGTTTAGGATGTGGTTTCCGGTTTTTCTCTTTTCTAATCTTCTCACTCTTATGTAGCCCCCTGCACATCAGTGGCGTTACCGCCTTGCTTGGGGTGATATGATTAAAAAAATATATATATAAGCTTTGACGAGTGAGAAAATCATAATGGTGTCCTCACGAAACTTCGAAGTCGGCATGAATCTGCTCAGTCAAGTGACAAACTTCTCCACATTATTTTAAGAAATTACATCGTTTGAGCATATTTTATTTTGGCTTGCGTAGGGGGACACAGCACATGAAGAAGAATAATCTATACATAGTGATATCAAAAATAAAATTTAAAAAGTTCATTATTTCTGGTTGCTATTCTATAACTTCATTAAAATCTTACAAGGTTTTTATTTTTGCATATAATTTCTGTTTCTCCCTTGTATTCTAAACGTGGCTACCAGATATTCGCTTCAAGTCAGATAAAAACAAAACAACAAAAAACAAGTAATTAAAATAATTTTGATCAAATAAATTAATTAAAAATGAAATCTTTAAAAAAATGAATCAAATTTAAGAGTAAGGTTTGGAAAACTTTGTTCAATTTTTATTTATTTATTTATTTATTGCTTTCAGAATGAGAACAGAATACACAGAGATATCTTTGGGGCGTTAGTTCCTAAACCGAGCTCCGAAGAACCGACGTGCTTTGCCTGTGTAAAATGTTCATAAACAGAAAGTAAGTCTATTGAGATTATTAAATGGCATCTACAAAAATACGATAACATCGCTTATTGTCCGGTTCCCACTTATCCACGACCTTTTGAACAGGAGTCGAGATTTATCTCTTGTTTCAAGATTGGGTTTCCAGTTCCTTCTCTTAATCTCCACTAATTCGCGATATCTAAGATTTAAAATGAATTTTGGAAATTGTAAAATCTTTCTTGAAGCGCAAATTTTAGCTTTTAACTGAAAACTAAATGATTAAGTTTAGTATTTCCAGTAAAGAAAATACTCTGGTCGTATTTCAAACAGAAGTTATATTGATTGGAATCGATTTTTGTATTCTGTTGGTTGGCGCTCTTTTTTATTTCTTTTTCTTTTTCTTTTTTTTTTTTTTTGTTGAAATGTAATCCTCTGTAATTTAGTTTTATTTTCGTTCTTTTACTTCCAGTAGCCCCTTGCGTCTTAGCTAGATTGTCGCCTTGCTTGGATGAATTGATAAAAGAAAATGTTATTTCGGCGGACCTGAGGCAGACTACCACCACGTTTAATTTCGTTGTTTTTCATTTTTTTTTTTTCTTTTTTCAGCGCAGTCCTATCGATTGTTACTTAAACATTCCGATTATCAAAAAATGTTGAAAAATTACAAAATTTAAACAAATTTGGTGGGTGGAGGTCAGTTTCTCATACAACGTTAAAGAAAATCGATCTCTATTTTCAATCCACTCGCGTTGGGGTCGCTTTGTTTATGTTAATTTCGTTGTTTTTCTTTTTTCAGCGCACTTCTATCGATTGTTACTTAAACTTTCCGATTATCAAAAAAAAAAAAATTGAAAAATTACAATATTTAAACAAATTTAGGGGGGTCAGTTTCTCATACAACGTTAAAGTAAATCGATCCTCCATTTTCAATTCACTATAAAGGTTGTATGAGAAACTGCCACTCCCACCAAAAAAAAAAATTGTTTAAATATTAAAATTCTTGCATTTTTTTTTTTTTTTTTTGTTATCATTCGTAAAGTTTAAGGTGTAAAAGATAATGAACAACTTTACAGGTGGCGATAATGTCGTACCGGCGACTGGTTTTAAAATGGAGGCTCGATTTACTATAACGTAGTATGAGAAACTGATCCCCTCTCCAGAAAATGTTTAAAAATGAAATTTTTCAAAAAAGATTTTGTCAGTCGTAAAACTAAGGAAGTAATCTATAGAAAAAGTAAAAAAAGTAATAAAAAAAAAGAAAAACAACGAAATTAAACGTGGTGGTAGTCTGCTTCAGGTCCGCCGTTATTTCTTTTTCCTCTCTTAGAAAACTCAACATTTTCCTCTTTCTAAATCAGTTTCGCTGGAAACCAACGATCAATATTTGAAAAAATATTGTGGACAAGGTGAATTTATACACGTAATTCTTTTTTGTTTAGTTTTTTTTATGATTTCATCACAAACAAGGCGATAGTAGCACTAAGACTCAAAAGCTATAGTGAAGGTGAAAGAAAATAAGAAAACTTTAAAACAGTGAACCCCATAATTATTTTCTCTGGGTCACATTTTCGGAATTAAAATTTGCTCACGCCTCACTTCTAGAATGTGTGTTGTGGTGCAGTGGATATCGGCTCGGGACGAGAAATCGGGAAGCCGAGTTCGAATTGTAGTTGAATTCGTTGCATTCACTTACGTGCAAATACCCTTAGGAAAGGTATTAATCCGTCTCTTCCTTCCAATTATGGGTTAAATAACAGGACAGATTGTGTTCTATAGCCTTGGCTGGCAACCAGTCTACCACAGAAAGAAACGTACAAAAAGATTGCAATATCGAAAATAGGGCAAACGGGAAGAAAGCAACATTCAGGAAGACAAAGACAAAGGTGCAACCACCTTTAACTGCTGCGGGATAATTTTCTGCCCAGTCAGTCATGTCTCTTTCGAGACATGATCGTCCAAGAGTGTATCACGTATGACACATAAAAGTGAAAAGGAGCAAAGAAGGTCCAGTGAGATGGTTAAAGGGGAATAACCGCGGATTCAGAGTCAGAACATAATCATTGATAATTCTCTCCTCCAATTCATGGGCTCTAGTTGCTATATTCTTAAAACTTTATATAATGCCACAATGATAAAATCAGTCAATAATTATTTCTATCTGTTTCTACATGCAAGCAATTACAAACAATCTATAATAAAATCATTAAATCATTTACTTTTTGGCAAACGAATATTTTTTAAACTGTTTCTAAATTTTTGATTGTCTTTCAATCATTCCGTCTCACCTACTATCACCCCCCCCCCGGCCGCGCATTTTAGGAGCCACTGCTGTAGAAGAAACCAGGAAACCAATCCTAAAAAGGAAACAATAAATAAATCTCTACTAGTTCAAAATTCGAGGAAGGAGTGTGAACCGGGCAACAGGCGACCCTATATGCTCTACTCTATTTTATGATTTCTGCTAAAAAAAATACCACAATCGACCGCCCATTAACAACTATAATATCGAAACCATATCACGGCCATATCACGTTGAATACACCGGTTCTCGCTCGATCACCGAAGTTAAGCAACGTTGAACCTGGTCAGTACTTAGATGGGTGACCGCTTAGGAATACCAGATGCTGTAAGCGTTTAGTGACGGATGTGCGTTGTGGTGCAGTGGATATCGGCTCGGAAAGAGAAATCGTTGAACCGAGTTCGAATTCCAGTTGAATACCCTGCATTCGCTTAAGCACTGGTACCTTTGGGAAAAGTATTAATCCGTCCCTTCCCTCCAGTTATGGGTTAAATAACAGCGTAGGACTTTGGGACCCTGCTCTTAAAAACAAATCCCAATGAATATTGATACTCGAAAAGAAAAAAAGTATTACTATACACTAAAAACAACAATAAATTGTTAATATTTTCAAATGTATTTTTCTTTTATATTCAATTTGTTCGGCTTCCACATACTTCACTTGACCCTTAAATAAATTTCTTTGAATTTTTTTCGTTGTTTGTTGTCCTCGCCGAGGCAGAAACTTTCCTCCTGTTGACGGCAAAACTCCTTCTACACTGGCAGGCACAAGTTCTTTCTGCCTTCTCGTCTGAATATCTTTACGGCGAAAGGCTTTCTGCTTGACGTCTAAATGCTTTCACCCTACTGCCAAAATGTTTTTTACTGATCGGGTTTCTTTTATTAGAAAAAAAAACATCCAGGTTTTTAAAAGTGCTTGAGACCACGTCCCTGATTGGTCAGAAGATAGAAAAAATACTTTTTTTTACAAATTCGAAATGAATTCTTAACAAACCACAAACAATTTTGGCAGTTTTTAACTGCTAAGTTTTATTCCATGGAATGTGCATTGAGATACAATGAATATCGTTTCGAACCGAGAAATTGGAAAACCGAGTTCGAATACCAGTTGAATTCATTGCAGTCACAAATAACTTTGGGAAAGATATGAATCTCTTCTCTCCAGTTATTGGGTTCTATAGCCTTGGTTGGCAACCAGTCTACCACAGCAAGTAATAGCAACCTACTGCGGGAAAACATTCTGCTTAACCAGTCATGTCTCTTTCGAGACGTGATCATCAAATGGTGTACCACGTATGGTACTTAACTGACTGACTTATTCCATGTAAACATTTTTTTAAAACCGTCTGGTTTTCTCAAAAATACACTTTTCTCAAAATTACGTGTATGTATAAAAAAATTAATTATTTATATATTACACTAAATTAGAGCCATAGAAAATAGAATTGTTATAAAGTAGAAGGAGTTAAATGTCATTGTCTCATTAATCCTCAAGAAATATTAACTCTAACCAACGTTGGAATAATCAAACAATATTATTATTTTAAAAATTGATTTTTGGTTATTAAAAGCTAAAAATAAAGACCTCCAATTAATGTTCAAATTCATATTTCATAAAAATGTATTTTTTTCTTTCAAACCTTACCCCATAAGTTTCATAATTTGAACTTTACGACCGACAAAGTTAATTTTTTATGCAGTATCTTTTCAATTTTTTTTTTTTTTTTTTTGACTATATGTAGGGTTGTATTTTTGTGGAAGTGGGGAAAAATCTGTCGTCATGACAGACGCAGACATATACATTTGTACACCCATTGACGTGCACAAAGACACACACACGCGCGTCCGGCCACTGGGGCTTGCATAAACATATATATGCGAATCGTGCGGGGCTCGGCATATATATGTGTATGTGTGCCGTTGCGCACATACATACGCATTCGGTTCGTGTATTCGAATAGTGTAGTAATGTCAACGTACGGACAGTTGTCGATTTCTCGTACGTACATATGTACGTATGATGGGGTCTGTGTGAAACGTATTTATTTTTAAATAAATTTTATTTAATGCCTATAAATAAAAATAATCGCTTTTTGAGGCTTTCAAAAACGGGGTAAAATAATGTCCTTTTTTTGTCCATCTTTTTTTAATCCTGGAAACATTTACTTTCCATATAGAACAGAAAAAATTCTTTTAATTTGTAACTTCACATTGATTTTATTTTATTTTTTCTTTCAGTGTCACCACTCAAAAATATTTCAGTAAGATTGAATTACTTCATGAGGACTCAGAATACAAGTCTCGTTTAAGAATTTATGTAAGGGAGATAAATCTGTGTCTGATTTACAGAAAAAAACTTTTGAAATGTTTATACCCAACCAGAATTATTATTCACAAAAAGATCATGAAATCGGAAAAATTTTGTAACAGGAAATTTTTGAACTACCACATCTGTAAAGTCTAAAAAACTTATTCCATTTAAATTTTGAAGGTTTATAATTATATAAAAAAAGTACTTGCAATCCAATATCAATTCTCTCTCTCTCTCTCTCTCCCTCCCTCCCATGAAATAACGTGTCTTCCTTAATTTTTCTTTTATTTGCTCTATATGTATTTTATCTATTTAGAACTCTCTTTGAGAGTTATCCTACCACTGTATGTACAGGATACTCCTTTTGGATTCTTCTATATCTACACCGCATGCTGATATATAATTTAACTCATAACTTTTTAGTAGTTTTTCCTATATATATATATATATCTCTATCTATCTCTCTATCTCTCTCTCTATCTCTGATGTTTCGTTGTGGACATTCAATAAATTATCGATGCAATTTTTAACAAGATTCAGCATACTGACGCGGGAACCAAACAGGAAGAATTCAACAACCGCCATAACAACATTTGTAAGCAACAGTTGAACAAAAAAAACGATAAAACGGGTCAACACATAAGGGGAAACAACTCCAATGAACTAATTTCTTTAAATATTCAATAAACATTGGATAATTTCACTTTAGTAAAGAATGGCAGTATGTTACAAAGCCTTTCATTTAGACTTTGATAATTTAATAATAAAAAAGTCTTTATTTCTAATTTGTTTCTCTTGTTTTTTTTTAGTTTTTGTTTGTTTTTTTAGTTTTGTTTTTTGTTTTTTCTGACATGCGCACTATTTTCTTTTTTCATCTTTGACCCTTCTTAATGCCTATTGATATCAACAGCATTTTTTTAATTATTATTACTCTCGTGTTGTCTATCGTTGGCAGCTCTATCTCAGATATTTCCATATTGTACCAGTTCTGCAAGGATCACTTCCAAGCTGATCCGGCTTGTGAATTCAATGTCATGGTGTTACTTATCTGCTATCAGCACTGTATCATCTATGTATTATTATAGGGGCCTCAGCTATGCTTGCCAAATTGTTCTTGTGTCAAACACAACCGAAGTCCCCACAATTTAAATATCAGAAGGTTGAAAGATTAGTTGGAAGAATAAAAGTGTTTTGTTTATAAAATAAGTGGAATTTTATTAATAGAACTGAATAACAAATTTGTAAAAAGAAGAAAATGTTCAAAGAAAAATGGAACTACTTAAATGTTCCATGTAAGTAGTATGTAAATGTTCTTTAATTGAACGGAGTTGAAAATGCATGTCTTAAACTGACATGTTGAAAATGGCTATTTCCCCAGTAAATTTTATCTGAATTTGCGTAAAACCTCGATTGGAAGTAATAAGTTATCTCCCTCTAACCCTGCAAGTTACTTGCAGGATTAACTCATGACTTCCAATCGTGGCATTAATACTACGCAAGGAATGAGAATGATTTACCCCAATGATTGCAATAAAGGGTTCGGTTCGAAATTCCTAGCACCTGAAGAAGGCCGGAGCATACAATGACCGAATAATGTAAATACTATATATATATATATATATATTTTAATTCAGATACTTCAATCCAAGGGAAAAAAGCAGGAAGGTAAATTCCAAAAAACCCGATCCTAATTAATATTAAAAATTTATTTTAATATTAAAAAATGATACAGGAAGAGAGCTCCATGTAATAAAATATTACAGAGCAAATATATATTAAAAAAGGATTAAATGGCCATTCAACATCTTTGAATTAATCCTTTTTTAATATATATATATATATATATATATGTGTGTGTGTGTGTGTGTGTGTGTCATCCGCAGACAGATCTTTTTCACTGTATCACAGCCCATCAGTACGGTTAGACATCCGATTGCTTTTTACCCAGGATTGAAAACCCGACCGAATTGGCATCAGTAGGCGATTCTACCTCTGAGCTATTCAGCACACAAAAATTACCCAAAGTACTTCGAGAAATGATCTTTGCAAAACGCCGGCATTAGTAACCGAAGGAATTACCTTCCTTCTACCCAAGAATGATGACACAAATGTCCCTAAAAACAATAGACCAATTATATGTCTTCTCACTACTCACAAACTGTTAACATCTATTCTGACAAAACCGACATATTCCTCCTTAGAAAAAAACATCATCGTACCTCCTAAACAAAAAGGGTGCAAACGCAGCTCTTATGGATGCAAAGACCAATTATTTATTAACAGGATGATCTTGGAAAATTCCTCAATACAAAGAAAAGCTTCAGTATAAACGGTTTTTTTTTTTAAGTAAAAATAACAGGGATTTATTTCAAACACGAGTGTCCATTAAAATAACATTCAGAAATATCTAAACTGTCAGTTGTATACAACCGAATCGATGGTTAAAATGACTTCGTACGGGTGAATCATGTAGATCTCAGTGAGAACCATCCTTTATCGAACTTCGTGGGCTGGCGCTACATAATCTGAAACAAAGAACTGTACCAAATAACAGAAACCACATCATTTGAAGATCCATTTTTGGATCTTAAAGTCTTTAAATACACTCCTGATGAAAATTTTAAGACCACTTAAAAATCTTTAAAAAGAAATATTTTTTTTACAGATAGATTTTAAACTCCTTCCACTTAAGGTTACCAATACTACAAAATAAAAAGCTATATTCCAAATATTTTATTTAGAAATTGACATTTTTATAAAATGAGGCGATTTACACATGATCAAAATTATAAGACCAGAGACAAAAATTCTACGAAATTGTACAAAAAGTTTATGAAAACATTCAACAACCAAATTTAATGAGTTCTACCTCCACTGCTTTTGATGACTTCAAAAATTCTGTCGGGCATGCTAGAAATAAGAGTTTCCATTAAGGTGCGGGGGATGTTGCTCCAGCTTCTGAAGATGGCTTCACGAAGTTCATTTTTTGTTGAATATTGTTTGCCATTTCGATAAACATCTCTTGTCATCCATCTTTAAACATTTTCAATTGGGTTCAAGTCTGGTGAGCATGCAGGATGTCCCAAGAGATGGACCCCATTTTCTTGTAGAAAGGTCAAGGTCCATCTTGCAGCGTGGATTGCAGCATTATAACCATCCATCCACACACAAACGATGGCCCTCCATCATCAATGATGCTTTTTGTAGCATGCTAACATAACCAGCCGCTGTTTGACAACCCTGTACCACCTGGAGCTCCATCGTCCCTCTGCAAGAAAAGGCACCCCATACCATTAGGGACCCTTCACCATAATGACGTGTGGAGAAAATTTCAGAAGGCATGTTTTTATTATGCCAATATCGTTGGAAGCCATCAGGACCATCTAGATTGAATTTTTTCTCATCAGAAAACAGGACTTTCTTCCACTTCTCAACGTCCCATGTTTGGTATTCACAACCAAACTTTAAGCGATCCACCTTGTGACGTGGAAGCAACCGAGGAATTTGTTTACGCTTTTTATTTATCATGCCTTTTTGTCGTAAGTGTTGTCTGATGGTCACAGGACTGCAATCAGCATCTGTGACTGCCTTAATTTTACTAGAAGAAAGTCCCCCGTTTTTCATAACAACCTGTCTTATTCTCTTACTCAATGCAGGAGAAATTTTTTGGGGCCTACCAGAGGATTTTACTTTTCCATAATTCTCACTGTTCTTTAGAAAGTTGCAAATCACAGTTTTACTGTGATTTACCTTAGCTGCGATCACCTACTGTGACAAACCTTGTTTATGGAATTCTAGAATTCGAAAACGCTCAACTTTGGTAAGTTTGCTTGCTTTAGGCATGGTAACACCATTACGCAGTGATTACTAATCTCTAAATGAACTAAAAACATTGCAATTACCATAGATCTAACAATTTATACCCCTGGTCTTATAATTTTGATCATGCGTAAATCGCCTCATTTTATAAAATTGTAAATTTCTAAATAAAATGTTTGGAATGTAGCTTTTTGTTTCCATAACCTTTTAGATTGTAGTATTGGTAACCTTAAGTGGGAGGAGTTTAAAATCTATCTATAAAAAAAAATTCTTTTTATTAAAGATTTTTAAGTGGTCTTAAATTTTTGATCAGGAGTGTATATACAAAGTATCACCCGTCGTCATCAATTTATTAAACAAAGTATGTTGATATGGAAAGCAAAACTTCAACTCAATAATATAAATGGAATCTATAATTCTGGTAAATAAACATCAACAAAGTGACTCTTTGCCTCCATTACTATTCTGTATATCCCTTAATAGCATTAACCAGCTAACTCAACAGGATGAAATATTATTTGTTACAGTTCTTTGTTATGCCATTATGTAGCGCCAGAATCACATAACAAAGAACTGTAACAAGTAATATTTCATCCTGTTGAGTTAGCTGGTTAATGCTATTCATAGAAGGATACTCCTCGCTAAGACCTGTAGGCTTCATCCGCTGGAAACCATTTTTAATCATTAATCTGTAAAAAGAAAACAGTTGAGATATTTCTGAACGTGTCTGGCGCCATTCCTTATGAAAGTCTCGATCTGACGAGATTATACGAGAAAAGAATTAATAATAGACTTGATAGCAAGTACGCCATGGTAATGGAGATCCAAAGACGCAGTGGCATAGCCAAAGACGCATTTCAGAAACTAACCAGAGGACTGAAAAACAGGAAAATCTCATTAGAAACAAAGAAAAGAATGCTGGATTGCTATGTGATAACTGTCGTTCTATATGGAAGTGAATATTGGATGATCTCATCAGAAATGAAGGAGAGGCTTGAGGCATCAGAAATGTGGTTTTACAGAAGGATGCTGAGGATTCCATGGACTGAGCACGTGTGCAACGATGAGGTGTTGGAAATGGAAATGATGCAAATGAGAAGAAAACTCATACTTAATATCAGAAAGAAACAAATGAGGCTACTGTGACACGTAATGAGGAAGGAGGGCCTGGAGAACTTGATACTCACTGGTCGATAAATGGAAGGAGAGACAAGGGAAAGCAAATGGTTAACGGAGTGAGGCTTAGAAGAGATACCAAGAGAAAAATTATTGAGAGCGACAAGAGACAAAGCCAAGTGGAACTCCATGATCATCTACGTCCTGAAGGGACACGGTACACGAAGAAGAAGAATAGTCTTAAATATATTTAATTTCTTAAATAAATTATTCTGAATAATTATTAATTTTTTACCAGTGTTTGTTTCCTCTTATTTCTTTTTGCTTTTACTCAGCCGTAAGCTGTTTGAATTTCTTCGATTAATCCTGTTAATAATTATTCATTTTTAAATATTATTTTTGAAAATCTTATTTCTCTTGGTATAACACTGTAAACTGTTTGGATTTCTTAGATGAATTCATACCAATTGTTAATAATTTATTGACTAGTATATATTGCATCGTATGTTTCAGTGTCTTTCATTGCACCCGTCGCAAAAACCTGTCCATAAGCAGCACTGATCTTGTTCGTTTTGGGTTTTTGTTGAAAATGGAATGTTTTTCTTATTTTTTCTATTTTGAATCTGAATAAAAAGCTCCTCTTAAGTCGAAGCTGGAAAAGCCCAGTTGAAACAATTTTGTATGTCTATTGAACAGGTTAAGAGGCTCATCCCTTGTTCCCTGTTTAGGATGTGGTTTCCGGCTTTCTCTTTCCCAATCTTCTCACTTTGTTTTCTTGTTTTTTTTTTCAATTGGACTAGATAGATCTATCTATCGCCCGGTTCACGCTCCACCCGTGTCTATAGAACAGGTTAAGAGGCTCATCCCTTGTTCCCTGTTTAGGATATGGTTTCCGGCTTTCTCTTTTCCGATCTTTTCACTATTACGTAGCCCCCTGCACATCAGTGGCGTTACCGCCTTGCTCGGGGTGATACGATTAAAAAAAAAAATTATTGTGAAGTAATTATAAGAATGTGCGTTGTGGTGCAGTGGATATCGGCTGGGAACGAGAAATCGGAGAACCGAGTTCGAATTCCAGTTGAATTCATTGCATTCACTTACGCGCAAATACCCTTAGGAAAGGTATTAATCCGTCTCTTCCTTCCAGTTATGGGTTAAATAACAGGACAGATTGGGTTCTCTAGACTTGGCTGGCAACCAGTCTACCGCAGAAAGCAATGGTAACCTACTGCAAGATAATCTTCTGCCCAGTCAGTTATGTCTTGAAAGAGACATGATCGCCCAAGCGTGTTTCACGTATGGCACTGAACTGACTGACTGAATTATAAGATGTTTGTTAAACAATGAAAGATGATAGTAACAGGAACCTGCGCTGTGTGTGCGCAGATAAGGAAATATTTGTATCTGTAGCTCACATTAATGTGGTCGAGTGATAACAGTCCACATTAAACGCATAACTGGTAGCCGAACGTCAAAAATATTTATTCCTTTTTTTAAAGTAAGTTCCTCTTTAATTACTTAAGGTGTTTAATTTTCTTCAGTTAATCCTGTTAATATTTATTCATTTTTAAATAGTATAATAAAATCTTTCTCGTAAAATAATTTTTCAGATTAATGGGTTTCTTAAGTTCAGTAACTTTTATAGCTCCTTCCATTATTGATGAGGGCTTCTTTTCTTACCTTTTGTTTGGGGTTAGTGCATGTCATTCTATTAAGATCACCTTGTGGTAGTGTGGAAAGTCAAGGCCTTGATTATGTCATTGTTTTCTCTTCAAGTTACATGTGATATCCATTTCAGTTGTTGCTGCTGTTGAAATTATGTGGTTTCTGTTATTTGGTACAGTTCTTTGTTTGAGAGTCTGTAGCGCCAGCCCAAGAGGATCGATAAAGGATGGTCCTCACTGAGACCTAAATGATTCACTCGCGCAAAGTCATTTTCGCCATCGATTCGGTTGTATATAGCTGACAGTTTAGATATTTCTGAATGTTATTTTTAGTGGATACTCGTGCTTGAAATAAATCCCTGTTATTTTTATTTTCTTGTTTTTAATCGTTTTTACTATGTCGATCAATCTGAGCACACAAGAATAATAAAGAAAATGCGCTCTCCGGCCGGGTTCGAGCCTGCGTTCCTCTTTGTAGGAGAAACCACTGTTTGACCCGGCGCGCTTCTGAGTGTTTCACCATAGAGAGCACCATGACCCAGCAAGGTTTTCTTTACCCTTTTAAAGAATGCACATTTTCTTGAACAGTTATGCCCGAAAGCCCATTAATGGTCAGTGACGTATCTGAAACAGAACAATTTCTAAAAAAAAATAATAGATTTATTTTAGATCTGGCATTATTTTTAATGGGTACTCATGTTTGAAACAGACGAGCAAATGTGAATTCCTTAAAAGGGTAACTAAAATCGTGCTGGGCTATCACCAGTAATGAAATTCAAAATTTTCAGTAACCGGTTATTTCCAAGTGGTCACCAATATACTGACCAGGCTTACGTTGCTTAACTTTGGTAATCGTCTGTGAAGTGATATTTCAAGTGATATGATCGCATATATATATATATATATATATATATATATATATAATCCTTATACAAATGTAAATGTATTCATTTATTTAATTTATTTATACTTTTTAAATGTATGGAGAAAATATTTTTTAAATTCTTAATATATATATATATATATATATATATATAAATCTAGGTGGAGAGGACCCAAGGTTTTACTATTTTGAGTACCCCGGCATTTATTTTATTATAAACAGTGCTCAATATAATAAATATTATAGAGCTTAATATAATCATATAATTATGAATTAATTTGTAATTAAATGTAAATCATTTTCACGGCCAACATCCATTGCCTGATGAAGAGAATCTATCTCGAAACGTTCAAAATATTCATTTAGAACAGTGCTCAATATAAAAATAAAGCAATGAAAATTTATTATTATTACTTTAAAACATTTACAAACTAGCATCATTATAACTAACTGATGAGATATTGTTCTGTCAATGTCGAAACAAAATGTACAATTTTATAGTAGCTTGTAATTTGTACATGTTCTAAAGTAATAATTAACAATAATTATATATATATATATATATATATATATATATATATATATATATATATATATATAAAGGAAAAACCAACACATCATTTAAAGTGTTTATAAATTATAGCCCACTTCTATGAACTAAATTAGTTCATTTTTTCAGACCATACTATATTTGTTCCATTTGGTATAAATATTTTCCCGGTATAAACATTTCTTTTAAAATGAAATAGAAATCAAGTTCCATAATCCAGAATAGGAATTTTGGCCTCATCTTGAGTAAGAATCATTAAGGCCAGGCAAGAAAGTTCATTGAGCAGAAAGAGTGACCATAAAACCATTAATTTTCATTCACAAGCACATAAATATGTATACACATATAACACTACATATGAACATACTCATGCATACACACGTATATCCACATACACATGTGTCCATACTTACACATATGTACATAGAAATGTGTCTATGCGTACATCTACATATAAACACATACACCAAGCCATATCAACAAATAAATATTGTGTTCGCCAACTCACATACATATTTATGAAGACCGGACTTATAAGTGCATAATTAATACTAGCACATATTTACGCAAGTATACTAATAAACCTCACATATACTAAAAAAAATACTCATATATATATATATACACACACACACACATATTCCGCTTACACGCGTATATCCACATATACATATGCCCATACTTATACATATGTACATACAAAAGTGTGTATGTACATACAAATTTGTGTATATATATATATATATATATATATATATATATTATTAAAATACTTTAATCCAAAACGGAAAAGTAGGAAGGTAAATCCCAAGAATCTGATCCTAATTAATATTAAAATTTTAATATTAAAAAATGATACAGGAGGAGAACTCAATGTAATTAAAATTACAGAGCCAATATAAATTTTAAAAATTCAAAAATGTTGAATTAACATTTCAACATGAAATCCCTAAGAGAGATCTCACGTGTCCTCAGCAACAGTCCAAAAAAATAAAAAATAATAAAAAAATAAAAAATAATTAAATAATAATAATAATTTTTTGATTTCTCTTTTTAATCTTATTGTTATTCTCATTTTGGAATATGGACTGTTGCTGAGGACACGTGAGATCTCTCTCAGGGATTTCATGTTGAAATGTTAATTCAACATTTTTGAATTTTGAAAATTTATTTTAATTCATATATATATATATAATGCCTCCGGGCCGCCTTGTGTTCGCCGAACGTAAGGGGCCTTTAGACATTTAGCATTTAACTCCTGCCGAGAGTCAAGACTCTGAGTCAAAGTACATTTCAAAACAGGTTTATTGAAACTCGGACAAGGTAAAAAAACTGAAAGAAAGAGAAAGACATTGTTTAGGAAAACAATATAACAACAAATAAATGGAAGGGTCGTAAAAGTTCAAGGAAGGAGAAAACATTCAAGTTAAGCTGCGTAACGGCGGGTTCAGAGAAGAAAAATGGAAAGTCTGCACGTGGGGGAAGATGAACACGGTTCGTTTAAAAAAGGGGGAAATATTGCGAGATAAATTCAGTCTGTATTTGGGAAAGGAAAAAAGATAAAGCTTACCGGAGATGTCGAAGGGATTTAGGTAACAGAAAGAAAGAAAGAAGGCGCATGCCGTCCGCACGCCGTCAGCGAAGCTGTCGAAAAGGCCAGGGCACCGGCGGGAGTAACCGGAGTAAGGTGAGAGAGACCCTTTGGATAGGAGGGCTGGAAGGGAGGTAAGCCGTAGCAGACTGGTAACATGATACTCCCCGCCTGACGTATGACACGTCATAAATAGTTATTCTTTGGCGCTGAGAAGGACAATTTCAGTGATGGGTCTAAGGAGGAGTCTAGCGCAATTCCCAGTGTAGATCTTGACCTCAACTTTACGTACTAGATTGTCCTCACTAGGGAAGACTCGGGTTATAAGTCCTAGAGGCCACTTGTTTCTGCTGGTTTGCTCGTCCCTGAGCAGCACCACGTTCCCCGGTTCAAGGTTGGGTACCTCCGACCTCCATTTGGAACGTTTTTGGATCGAGGATAGATATTCTCTTCTCCACCTGCTCCAAAAAATCTCGGCCAGATGCTGAACGAATTTCCACTGGCTTCTTAGGATGTCCTTGGGTCCGTATTCACGCTCGTGCGTGAAGGGAACACCTGTTTTTTGAGTGAGGAGGATAGCAGGGGTAAGTATCAGGGGTTGATCCGGATCTGACGACACAGGAATGAGGGGGCGGACATTGATTATGTAAGAGACCTCCGCCAAAAATGTGGTGAGCGATTCATGGGTCATCCTATGCTTGTACTGCAAGAACATGGCATCCAATATTCTTTTTGCTATGCCGATCATCCTTTCCCAAGCTCCTCCCATATGTGGAGCATGGGGAGGGTTGAAAGACCAGGTGCACTCCTGCCCTGCCAAGTATCTAGAGACTGAGCTTATATCTATGGGAGACTCGATGCCCAGCTCCCTGCAAGCGCCCACAAAGTTGGTTCCGCAATCGGAGCGTATGTGCTTAGCGGGGCCGCGGATGGCGAAGAAGCGTCTGAGCGCGTTGATGAGGCTGGAGGCGGTCATTGATTCAATGACTTCAATGTGAACACCTCGAGTGCTCATACAAGTAAACATTACCGCCCACCTCTTGCTGTTGGCGAGTCCGCCTCTAGTTCGGCGTGAGGAGACTACCCAAGGACCAAACACATCTAAGCCGATGTTGGTGAAGGGAGGACTAGTGCTGAGACGGTCGGCAGGAAGGTCAGCCATCTTCTGTGTCAGGGTGGGGTTCCTGAGTTTTTGGCAGGTGACGCAGCGGTGAATGTGCCGGCTCACGCATCTCTTCCCACCGATTATCCAAAATCCTGCTGCACGGATGGCTCCCTCGGTGAACAGACGTCCCTGGTGTTTGGATTGCTCGTGGTAGTAACCCACGATCAAAGATCCGACGTGGTGTCTCCCAGGGATGACAATAGGGTTTTTCTCTCTGGTTTCGATCTCTGCTTTGCCAGTGCGACCCCCAATCCTCAACAAGCCGTGATTGTCGATGAAAGGATTGAGGTCTTTAAGCGGGCTGCCTTTAGGGAGATCCTCCTTGCGTGCTATACTCAAGAGTTCTTCAGGGTAGACTTCTTCCTGCACCGATCGGATGATGGTATTTTTTGACTGTAAGAGTTCCTCGACAGTGCGTGTTTTGGGGCAATAATGCCACCCTCTACATTCACCTCTTGAGGTGGTATGAGCTTGGTGGAAGGTGCCAGCGATATGTATGAGGTTGGCTAGGGCTCTAGTCAACGACAGCCAAGTGGAAAACCTCTCAAAACGCAGCGTAGTGAGCTGTAGATTTGCCGAAGACGTAGCTAACGTGGACACTTGAGGACGGACGTCTGCGTCTCTTTCTGGATTTATTAGATCGTAGCCGGGGTCATCCTTGCCTCCTGGCAGAGGAAAGCTGGGGCCATTGAGCCAGGTGGTGGTTTGCAGGTGAGATGCGGGCACGGAACGAGTGCCGAGGTCGGCGGGGTTCAGGTCTGTGTGTATGTATCTCCATTGATCGGGGTGAGAGGATCTTCGTATCCGCAGTACTCGATTGCTAACATACACATAGAAACGTCTAGTTTCGTTGTGGATGTAGCCTAACACCACTTTGCTGTCAGTGTAGAAGGTGGTGGAATGAGGCTTCAGGTCAATCTCGGAAGAGATCAGCTCACTCAGTTCCGTTGCAAGGAGGGCCGCGCAGAGCTCTAGTCTTGGAATCGAGTGTTCGGGCCGTGGAGCTAGCTTTGCTTTCCCCATGACGAAGCCAACGTGGCTTTTTCCTTTACCGTCGATGACTCTGAGGTAGGCTACTGCAGCGATGGCTTTAGTGGATGCATCGGAAAAGATGTGCAGCTCTCTGCGTGCCGCTTTAGAGGGAGGTAGAGTTGTAAACATCCTAGGGATGAGAATCTCGTTTAGGGCCTTTAAGGAGTCTCTCCACAACGACCAAGGTTCGTACATCTCCTTGGGTAGGGGGGAGTCCCATTCGGCGTTCTTGTCAGTCAACTCCCTCAGGATGAATTTTCCCTCGATAGCGACGGGGGCGGCAAATCCCAGAGGGTCTTTGAACGGCAAGGGAGCAACCCAGTTGTGGTCGGTGTCCCTCTCGACTTCTCGTTCCATGAGGTTGAGGAAAGCAATATCCTCAATGGAGGGGGCTACCCTTTCGTCATCACTGGTCCGTTGAAATATGTAGTCATCGTTATCGGTGGAGTAAAGCCCGTTGCCGATGTAGTTCTCCTGAACTTTAAAGTTGTTCGGGCATAATTCGAAAAGGGTAGGGTGGCCTCCCTCGGATACATTTGTATGCATCGTTTTCACCACGGTGGGTGGGTGAAATCTCCCTAGGCAGACGTTGCCTACTATCACCCACCCCAGGTCCAGCCTTTGTGCGTAAGGGGCGTCATGGGGCCCGTTTATGTGTTCACGTACCTTGTGAACTCTCAGGATATCACGTCCTAGAAGGAGCATTATAGGGGTTTTAGGCTCCGGAGTAGGGATGAGGTGAGCTATCTTCTTCAAATGGGGATGGTGGAAGGCTGCCTCAGGTGTGGGAATGCTGGACCTGTCGTCGGGTATTCTGTTACATTCCACCAAGCTGGGGAGAGGAAGGCTGATCTTTCTGTCCAAGGATTCCACCTGGAAGCCTGTCGCTCTTCTTCCCATGGTTTGAGTTACTCCTGCGCAGGTTTTAAGGGAGTATGGGAAACTGGGCTCGTTGCTGTTGAATCTATCGAAGAAGCTTGAGTTTGCCAAAGACCGGTTGCTCTGCTCATCGATAATGGCGTACATCCTCACTGCCTTGTCGGGTTGATCTGCAGGGTAAACGTTGACGAGGCATATCTTGGAACAGGAGTTCTCCGAGAGGTCGCCGCCACAGATTTGAGTGCACTGCGAAACTACTCCGGCAGCTGCAGGGGTTTTATCCTCCCCGCCGTCCTTAGCGGCGGGTTTAGTGCTGATGGTCTCTGGTGGTGGTCCAGGATGGAGAGCAGTGTTGTGATCTTTGCTGTTGCATTCATTGCATGTAACATCTGCTTTACAGAATTTTGCCACGTGCGCGGTGGAAGCACAGCACTTAAAACAGATGCCCCTGTTTCTGACGAAGGTCTTGCGCTCTGTCAATGCCTTTTCTCGGAAGGCCCGGCATTTCAGCAGTGGGTGGTGGGACTTCTCATGTAGCGGGCAGTACTGGGTCAAGTCCCTTGCTTCACTATGGGGACGTGTGGTGTCGGAGGACGTAGGAGATACCACGGTTTTGTGTACCGTTACTATTTTTTGTTTGTTTTCTTTACGGGAGAACCCGCTAGCTAGAAGATTGACTTTGAAACTAGGATCATTCCTGATCCTAGCTTGTCGTGATACAAAGCTCACGAATACCTCGAAGGGGGGAAACATGACTCGGTGTCGTTCCTTGTAGTCGGATCCGACTGATAGCCATTCATCTTGAAGCGAGGGTGGTAACTTGGCCACAAAGGGATGAAGGCCTCGAGCAGTGTCCAGGAAGGCAAGGCTGGGGAGATCTCCGTCCTCTTTAGCGGACAGAAGTTCTGTGGCCAAGTCGCTGAGTTCCCTCAGTCTGGGGAATTCATCGCTCGATAGTTTGGGAAAATTGTCGATTCTTCTGAAGAGGGCGTCTTCAATCATTTCAGGGGCGCCGTAACATTCCTCGAGTCACTCCCATATTCTTTGGAGTCCCCTTTCAGGGTGGTTGAGATGGGCTGACCTTAGCCTCTCGGCATGTTCCCGTGACTCTTTGCCGAGCCCTCTCACTAAAAGGTCCATCTCTTCATCACGTGTGAGTCTGAGGCGTCTTACGGCGCCTTGGAAGGACCGTTTCCACTTTTTATAATCTTCTGGTCTATCATTAAAAGGTGGCAAACCAGTGGTCATAAGTTCCCGCCGGGTTAGATACCTCATGAATTCCGTGGTTTGTTGAGGCTGGATGATGTCCCTAGTGTGAGAGGGGTACCAGTTGTCGCGTGGTTCATTGCCCCCGATGTGTGAGTTGGGAGAATGGTAGCTTATGACGGGGGGTGTCGTTTGGGCGGGTCTATCCAGATTAGCCAGTCTATGTGAGGCGAGCTGGCTTACCTGAGCGCTCTCTTCATTGGGAAGTGGTAGGGGTCCAGGCATCTCTTGTTTTGGTTGCTTCGCTTGGTCGGCTAAATACTCCCTGACCCGTGCGCTGGGGTCGACCGGAGCGGAGATAAGTTTCATGCGGTGATGGCTGGACCGTTCGCTTTCCTGTTCGGCAGCTTCCCTTAAGACTTCTGCTTCGGCTGCGGCTACAGCCGCTTCCTTTCTAGCTTTTATCCTCTCTAGCTTCATTTTAACCCTCAGTTCCTCATCAATGTAGGCCACGCGTGTTCTAGCAGCTTCCGCCTTCGCTTGGGCGGCAACAGCGGCGGCCGCTGTGGACGACCTTCGGGAAGTCCGAGAGCGGGTTGAGGAGTGGGTCCTCGAGCGACTCGACAAATTTTCTTCCATAGTTGGGGTGAGGGAGCAAAAGGTGGTGACCGTGTAGAGACACTACTCTAGTTGACCGTGACGCTCGAGTTCTGACGGTCCAGGACCGTTAAACAACTTTCCGTAAGGAGGGAAAACGTCTTTCTTTCACTGGAATTTCTACGGGACATCTATCTCCGTTTTTTTACTATAATGCCTCCGGGCCGCCTTGTGTTCGCCGAACGTAAGGGGCCTTTAGACATTTAGCATTTAACTCCTGCCGAGAGTCAAGACTCTGAGTCAAAGTACATTTCAAAACAGGTTTATTGAAACTCGGACAAGGTAAAAAAACTGAAAGAAAGAGAAAGACATTGTTTAGGAAAACAATATAACAACAAATAAATGGAAGGGTCGTAAAAGTTCAAGGAAGGAGAAAACATTCAAGTTAAGCTGCGTAACGGCGGGTTCAGAGAAGAAAAATGGAAAGTCTGCACGTGGGGGAAGATGAACACGGTTCGTTTAAAAAAGGGGGAAATATTGCGAGATAAATTCAGTCTGTATTTGGGAAAGGAAAAAAGATAAAGCTTACCGGAGATGTCGAAGGGATTTAGGTAACAGAAAGAAAGAAAGAAGGCGCATGCCGTCCGCACGCCGTCAGCGAAGCTGTCGAAAAGGCCAGGGCACCGGCGGGAGTAACCGGAGTAAGGTGAGAGAGACCCTTTGGATAGGAGGGCTGGAAGGGAGGTAAGCCGTAGCAGACTGGTAACATGATAATATATATATATATATATATATATATATATATATATATATATATATATATATATATATATATATATAAAATGCCATCCTAAATTTCCAGGAACCCGTTCTATAAAGGCAGCTAATCTTTAAGAACCTATTCTGCTTATTTTCTTTTCAATCTGAGAATGAGAACAAATCACTTTATACAGTATCAAAAGGAATTAAACCATTTTGATAATTTAATAGAAAACATTTTTTTATCAAGATATTTCCAGATTGAAATTCTGTTCTCATCCTATTTCTTATTCGGAAGTATGATGCTTTTTGATTCTAGTGTCGTTATGGTTTCTTAGCCACATTCCAATTGAATCTCTGTAGCCCAAAGATCCAATGGAAGAGCTATCAAGTTTATAACTAGATCTGCCACAGTTTTAGCTTCAAGACGATATTTGTCAGAATAAATTATGTTCATCACAGAAAATCCTCCTTTAACTTCAACACAACTTACAGCAATGGTATTAATGATATTTTTAGTTCTTTCGATAGTTTAAAGTACAACATGTTTATGGTAATTTCTTGTTATGTTTTCAACGTAATCACAGAAACCATTATAGCTGTGGTAGGGAGTGTGTGTCTATTAGAACTTCCTTATGCGAACACCAGTTTAGTGCAACTAATATTTTTTTTAATCATATCACCCCTAGCAAGGCGGTAACCCCACTGATGTGCAGGGGGCTACGTAAAAGTGAAAAGACTGGAAAAGAGAAAGCCGGGAACCACATCCTAAACAGGGAACAAGGGATGAGCCTCTACACCTGTTCAATAGACGTGGGTGGATTTTACCTAGACCATATAAGATTATTTTCGGATAATCCAACAATCGGTTCGCTATGTTTTATAAATTTAAGAATCGGTGCACGCAAACCGGTAAGATGACACCACTGGCTGTAGGGCTCTCTGTGGACAAGCAGTCTAAAGAACATTGGCTGAAACAATGATTTCTCTTACAGAGGGGTCGCATGGAGAGCATATTTTATTTTATGAAGTTTTCTGGGTGTGCAGGCTGGTGGACTTTTTTTTAAATAAAATATACACCGTTAGAAATGAAAAACAAATGGACGTGTATTTCTAACACGTGTATCTACGAAAAATAAATCCATTAATTCTTTAGAAATAAATATATACATTAATAAAAATAAAAGAAAAAACTTATCTTTTCGTTCTTTGATGGTAGATGGAAGTATTTTATTTTGCAAGTAACGTAATTATTATTTCTATTATTTTAGTCTAAAATTAATCTGTGAATTACATCTTTTTAGATAACAGAAAGTTTTTTTTTAATTTTTAAAATTTTTGTTGGTATATTGGTTTGATAAAGAGTACTTCTTTTAGAAGTAATCCGGGGTGCATGTTTATATTTTGTATATTTTTAGTTGGATATTATTTTGTTGATGTGCATTGTGGTGCAGTAGATATCGGCTCGGAATGATAAATCGGTATTTTGAATTCCAGTGGGAATTGTTGCATTCACTTACACGCAAATACCAGTGAGAAATCTCTTTTCCCACAGTTATGGGTTAAATGGCGACCAGTCCGTAGCAGAGTATAAAGAGATTTGCGTAAAGTCAACACCTCCACCTGTAAAAAAAGACAAGTTTTAGATAGCGTGAAGTCGTCGATGGCTTATGTTCCACTGGAAGTGATGGGGATATTGCATATTTTAAGTTATATATTAATTTTGAAACACACACACACACACATTTAACCTTAAAATGTTATTGTTACTGTATTGGTTGCACCAATACAGTAACAATAACATTTCTGCTCTTCATAGTTATTCAGAAATGACTGTATACCAGGAAGAATTATAGACTTTACTACATTTACACTCTACTTGTGTGTGTGTGTGTGTGTGTGTGTGTGTGTGTGTGTGTGTGTGTGTGTGTGTGTGTGTGTGTTTTAGCGTGTGCCCGCCCACATAATTTTAGAATATGTCCGGATATATATATATATATATATTTAGAGAGAGAGAGAGAGAGTAGATACTTCCAGAGAAAAAATATGCGTGTGTGCGTCAAAAAATAGTTATGGTGACTCGTTTTCGGGCTGGACGCAGGCTCTGATGCATTCCTCCTTTGTGGCAAAATTGTTTTTTGGTTTCTCCCCACATCCTCCATAATAAAACAGTATGCATTTATTCTCGCTCTGATAATAGAAATAGAGACGGATGTTGGCGAAGCAATTACTGTGTATTACTCGAAACGTTTCATAGCACCCTGCAAAAACAAGCAAAACGAAACATTATGCTAAGTAAGATAATATGGTTCTTTATACCTTAGCACTTCTTATATATATATATATATATATATATATATATATATATATATATATATATATATTTGAGCAGCAATCTATCTTTTATGCAGGTTTCATTAAAGATGACAGACAAGATGTGATGGTTAATATTTTTATGTAATTTGTCATGTGATCTTATGATATTTTTCTTTTGAGGACATAAATTATATAAAAATTGTCCAAATGTCTTGTTTATCCGAGAGCTTTCTGCTATACTTTTAGCCATTGAGAGAAGAACTCAACTCATAATTAAACGGTTATAATTACAGAATTTATTTCAGCAATGTAAAACTTTTTACAATTGCCTCGTTCAGGCCGTTGACGAATAAATAAATATCCTCTCCGTCTTCACGAGTTGCCATTCTCTCATCTATATAGAATATTGACCAATCGGAGCGCCAAATAAATGTATACGTGAAAAGTGATCTTCTTTTGACACCCAAAATAAAGTACAAATACAAGCGGTTTTGGGCGTCTATAATCAATTTCCTGCCCTCCATGGATCATGCCAGGCAGGTGTCTTTTTTGGGCGTCTATAATCAATTTCCTGCCCTCCATGGATCATGCCAGGCAGGTGTCTTTTTTGGGCGTCTATAATCAATTTCCTGCCCTCCATGGATCATGCCAGGCAGGTGTCTTTTTTGGGCGTCTATAATCAATTTCCTGCCCTCCATGGATCATGCCAGGCAGGTGTCTTTTTTGGGCGTCTATAATCAATTTCCTGCCCTCCATGGATCATGCCAGGCAGGTGTCTTTTTTGGGCGTCTATAATCAATTTCCTGCCCTCCATGGATCATGCCAGGCAGGTGTCTTTTTTTTGTTTTTGTTTTTCCTCTCTCTCTCTCTCTCTCTCTCTCTCTCTCTCTCTCTCTCTCTCTCTCTCTCTCTCTCAGTTTAAAGGTTGAGGCAGCCAAGGTGACTTGGATGTCACACCTAAATACTTTTGATGACCTTCATTCGGAGACAGTTTGAGCACACTCGGTTACCGAGCCCCCGCCTGCAAGGTTATGCGTTGCTTTTATCCAAACTTGTCATCATATCGCGCACATTTGGCTGCGATACATGTGCCTGGTATACCCTTATCAGACTGGGCGTCATGATGGTTTACATTGATACCCAAAGAAAAAAAAACACAGGAAACATTTTAAATGTTTAGTTCGATATTCAACCTAACATTGCCTTCTTACATTCAACATTCTAGACTCTTCTAAACAACCTTATACTAAAAAAGAAAAACATTACTAAATCTTTCTAACCAACCTTGCACTACACAAGCAACATTACTAAACTTTTCTAATCAATCTTGTACCAGACATACGAACATTATTCATTTTTTTTTAATGCAGAATTGTTAACGTTTATATAAAAAAAAGTTTTTTAATACATCTTGATTGAGTATTCTTATTTTTATACATTTTTTATGGTTAACTAAGCTAATAAAGGCTAAAGCAAATCAAATCCAAACAACAAATAAACATATCTTGGTTTACCATATAGACCTTTTTGAATTTGTCCACTGTGTAGGGTGGGGGGGGCTCTCTCATAAACATGGTGGCTATTCGATGCTGTCCCTTCTTCTGAACCAACATTGTGGAAAGGTTTTAATTCGGATGAATCCACCTCTTCTTCAGCGACGGCTTACTTAGTATGATTTGTATCACAAAGTTATTATTATCCTTAAGAAATTCTTACTCTGTAAAAATGTTTTCTGGCTTTAAATAACCTGCAAATGATTGATAAGCCATAGAAAACTAATCAATCACTCAAATACTGACTAGTTATACAGGTATATCTTTTGCCACCAACGATCTTTAAAAATTTAAATGCAACATCAATTGTTATTTTCTATTTTCCTGGCCCTGTTATCATATTGTCCTATCTTCTCCATTTGGTGATTGGCTACATCAATAATTAAATATGTAAGGTTTCTTACGGAAACATTCTATAATACATTAAATAATGATGGTGTAAATACACGCACAAAATAATAGATCAAGTGATTTGAAATGAAAGATAATATACATTAAACAAAATTAACAAAAGGGAAGATTAAAACAAGAGTTTCTTTTGTTAGAAGTAAATTGCATATGCAACGAAATGTTCATGAATATATTTCAGTGGAACTTACTATGTTGGTGTATTTTAGTGTGAAACGCTCAGTCTTTTTGGCTTCACCCTTGAAAGTTCATGTCACACAGTTCGAAAGAGGAAAACCCGGACGAGAAAGTTACTTTATAGTTCATGGTTTTTTTGGGTTTTTTTTTTAAATATTCCGAAACTATGGCCGAAAGTATTGGGCAGCCAGTGAGGATAGAACTCACTACTCAGTTGTAACTGGTTCTCGCGTGACAAACTTGCTAGCCATTACACCACGATGAGGTGTCCAATTACGCTAATCTAGTGCAAAATTTTATGATCTATTTTTAAGCAAAAATACTATTGCACTATACACAGGTAATTTTTTGTAGAGGTTAAAAACCATACTGAAAAGAGTGACCGATTGCACAATAAAAGAACAAGATTCAAGATTTACATGGCATTTAAATTTATGAACGTTGTAGGTGACAGGTAAGAATAACAACGGAGGAATTAAACTATTAAAATATAACTTACACTTACATCTAGCTATTTTGACAGTAAAACAATGAAACCTAATTGCCAATCTAGTAGTATTCTTGAAATCATGCAATGTGAGGTACCATAAAACTATTTATAGAAAAGGTACTTCACGGCAGTAGGAAAGTAAAGATGAAATGCAAAATCAGGATTGATAGCATTCATAACAGGTAGATTTTTTTCTGGAGGGGTTCAAATTCATATAAAATTTTCACGGTTCGCTCTGTACATGAAGTTGACTTACATAAAAAAAAGATGATCGTTGTGGATATCGGCTCGAAACGAAAAATCGGAGCGCCGAGTTCGACTTCTAGTTGAATTCGTTGCATTCACTTACACGCAATTACTCTTGGAAAAGGTATTAATCTATCTCTTCTCCTTCCAGGACAGTTTGGGTTCTTATAGCCTTGGTTGGCAACCACTTTACCGCAGAAAGTAATGGCAACCTACTGCGGGAAAATCTTTTGCTCAGTCAGTCATGTCTCGAAAGAGACATGATCACCCAAGTGTGTATTACGTATGGCAATTAACTGACTTATATACACTAAAAAATACATTAGAATACTAAGTTAAAAAAAAGGTGAATTCCTGACATAGGGAAACATGGATATTCTGCCTAAGCACTTTCCTTTTTTGACTCTAACTTGAGCACGGATAAACATTAAAAAGTAAATTATATTCGATATTTTTCTGTGAAGAAAATAATTTAAAAAATGAAGAATTAAAAATTTTATGAAAAAATAAAAAAATATATTAAAATGTCCGATAAACCTTTTGAAAAAATACAGTATGGTTTTATTATATAAAATAAACTTAAAATTTGTATTTTTTGACATTTTTTATTTTATATACGTTGCTTTATATTTATATTCAATAAAAAAAATGTTCATAAAAAGAAAATGATTTAAATTCTTATTCATTTTTTTTTAATCACATCACCCCGAGCAAGGCGGTAACGTAAAAGTGGCTACGTAAAAGCAAGGGGCTATGTAAAAGTGAAAAGATTGGAAAAGAGAAAACCGGAAACCACATCCTAAACAGGGAACAAGGGATGGGCCATTTCACCTGTTCAATAGACGTGGGTGGAGTGTGAACTGGGCGATAGTTTAGTCTATCTACTCCAAAAATAACTTTCTTCATACCATTCTTTCATTCAAATCCACTAAATTCTAAAATAATCCTACTCTCTACCCAGATCTTTCCACGTCCCTACCGCTTATTCTACTCGCTCCACCCAACTCATTAAAGTTGGGGGAGATTTACAATCCTACTGCTTATTCCAACCTCTACTTTTATTCATAAGCAGAAAACGCGTAATAAGTATTTCTACAGTGTAGTGATGTGTAAATAACTGCCTAATTTGCATAGCTAAGGCATAGATAATATCAGGAGTGGCCAAACTTGCTTACTGTTAGACTCACATACGATAAAGCTTGGGCACCTCTAGGCGGTGTAACGGTTAGCAAGCTTGTCTCGCTAGAATCATTACAATTGAGTAGTGAGTTCAATACTCAGTTAGTCAGTCAGCCATACGTGATTTCCCGCAGTAGGTTGCCATTACTTTCTGCGGGAGACTGGTTGCTACCCAAGGCTATAGAACCAAATCTGTCCTGTTATTTAACCCATAACAGACGGAAAGAGACGGATTAATACCTTTCCAAAGTGAATGCAAGGAATTCAACTGGAATTCGAACTCTGCTTCTCGTTCAGAGTCGATATCCACTCAATCCTCACTGGGTGTCCCGTACTTTTGTCCTTGTACCACATCTAAGTTGCGCTTAAAAAATCACCATACGATAAAATTGAGATCTTTAAGAGCCGCAAGACATAAAGAAAATTTAAACAAGCGTTTTACTTAGAGCTACCAATGATAGGAAGTTGTGGAGAACCACGGTTACTTCCATCATAAGTGAACATGACATATGAAAAAAGAAAGAATTACTTCAGTTAATACATTAGTTTTACACTAGACAACTTTTCCTCCCAACAAACAAGCTATTACGAATTCTGACAGCTTTGGTCAACATAAACCCTTTTTACAATTTGTATTTTGTATAAACTTTCTTGTTATTCGCATTCTCTGTCCAGGCTGAGAATACTATGGACGGTGCGTATGAGTAATGGGGAAGTTTTATGGAAAAAAGTGGTAACAGCGAGTGACCCACCAAACGATCTTGTGTAAATGAATGGCAAATCTGGTTGGAAGGGATACCAAAAGGACAACATTGCTTCGAACTACAAAGGATAGAAAGTTCTGGAGAACCAATATCGCTCACGTCCAGAAAGAACACGGCACATAACTGGAGGTGAATAAGAAACGATTAAACATTAACTGCTTTTCTTTCTAAACAGACCGAAAAAAGTTACACTAGTAAAACTCACATTAAATGAAAGTCACTTGCAAACAGCCTAAAATATGTTTTTGTTTGGGGATCGGGAACATTTGTCGAAGGAACATTGATCTAAGGAATATTGGTCTAAGGAATATTGGTCTAAGGAATATTGGTCTAAGGAACACTTGTCTAAAGAAGATACGTCTAGGAAATATTCGTCTTGAGAATTATGATCTATTGTGGGTTGTATTTTATACAAACAATCCATGTCAATAAATGCTTATAAACCATACGTATCATCAGTAATTAATGTTGCTATAACTGTCTTAAATATTATTATTTAATAATGAATATCAATAAAAAGTAGTATTTTGTACATGAATAAAATATTAATTTATTAAAAAATATTATAGACCAATGGTCTTGTAGAAGATTCCACGTCCATTACTATATTTATATTTATGATTCGACTCGACGCACGATTGATCAAATATATTACACAGGAAATAAGAAACGACACCAGAGTCAACAACAATAAAACATGTATTGACAAATAATACAATTTATCGAGAGAAGAGGAAGAAGTTTTCTCCCTTGGTCTGTTAAAAGACGAAAAATGTTCATTGGAAGAAAGTCAATGAAAGATTGATTGAAATATTTTTTTTTAATCATCTCACCCCAAGCAAGGCATTCCACTGCCACTATTGAGCATGGGGCTACATAGGGGAAGGTAAAGAGAAGGAGTGGTTAGACATAGGGAATGACAGGAGGAAGGTGACAGATGAGTAAGGATAGCGAGGATGAAGGTTGGGCAGATGGGAAGAGTGCTTGATAGAATGGGAGCAGGTTAGTGCGTTAGGAGGTGTCTATTGACCTTACATTTAAACTCCTGGAGATTGTAGCCGTCGGGGAAGCAATCGTTTGGAAGAGAATTCCACAGTCGGGAAGTGCGAGGAAAGAAACTGTTGGAGTAGAAGTTACGGCTGCATTTTATCGGTTTCACTGTAAAAGGGTTGGATCTAGTTGCTAATCTAGTATCTCGTGCAAATTCGTATTTAGGGGGCACCAGTGATCTAAGTTCATCGGAGCAGAAGCCGTGAAAGTATTTATAGAAGAGACACATACAGTTTCTGAGTTGTTGAGTTCCCATTGGAGTTTGTATTGGAAAATGTGTGTACACATGCCTGTGTGTGTAAGAAATAAATTCACGCGACTAATTGTTACCTGCAATTGAGTGCGGATGTGTAGGTGTGAGTTAGTTAAAACTAAGAAATATGTCCCCCACGATAGCATGACCACTATCGTGGGCAACTTTAGCAAGACAACGCACCGTGTCACAAGTCGATCGCAACGATGACAAAGTTACATGAATTGCACTTTGAATTGCTTCCGCATCCATCCTATTCTCCAGAGCTGCCCCCCCCCAGCGACTACTGTCTGTTTGCAGACTCAAAAGAATGCCCCAAGGAAAGAGATTTGGCTCCAATGAGGAAGCGATATCGGAAACTGAGGCTTATTTTGAGGCCGAAAGACAAATTGTTCTACAAAAAAGGCATCGAATTGTTTGCGTTGGAATCAGTGTATCACCCTAGAAGGAGACTATGTTGATAAATAAAGTCGAATTTTGCCTAAAAGTTGTTGTTTTATTAGTTAGGCCCGGGATTTATTGGTTGATGTATTAGTTGACAACTAATAATAATGATGATGTAATTAATGATAAAAGTTAAAGTACTATAAAAGTTTAATAAATAAAATAATTTTACCATGTCATAACCATCATGATAACAATTATTAGTAATAAAAAATAAAAATAAGATATTAAAAATATAAACTAATAATAAATAAAATACCATAACATTTCATAAATTATTGCGTTACCTCTATCGTGATATTTTATTATCATATCAGTTATCAAATATTTAAATTAATTTAAGAGAATTTTATATCATTTTAAATTTCATTTTTTCAGAAAGCATCTTCAAACGTAAGGCTATGAAGCTAAAGTGACTAAAATTCAATAAAATATTAGATAATTGCTGAATATGTTATTTTAATTTATTTAAAATCACTAGGTAGTTAAAAACAAAAAAAAAACGTTCACTTTGGTTTCATAAATTTATATTAGTTCCGGCTGTCAGTAATCAAGTAACACGTCAGAAAAGCAAGACCTTCGTGATTAAGAAAGGTTTGTATACTACATTCCATGATAATTTAACTTTAAATTTGCCAGTTTTTCAAAAATAACGTGTTACATGTGTATATTTTATTTTTGAAAAATTTTTAAAAACCTAGAATTAACTTTCGTTTACAAACCCGTCAATATGTCAGAAATGGATAATGACCTGAAAACTCTTAAAAAGTTGAGATTTCAATCAATATAATTTCTATTTGAAATACTTACAGAGTATATTGATTACTAGAAATAGTAAATTTAATAATGTAGGTTTCAATTAATTAAAGCTAAAATGAAAGCTTCAAGAAAACTTTTTTTATTTTTTAAAAATCATTTGAAAACTTAGGTATCGAAAATTAGCGGAGGTAATTCAATTTCATCGGCAAAAAACAAAGAACACTTTGTCAAATATGGTACAAACATAATTAAACAGCAATTCAGGTAAAAAAATTCTTTAAGAAAAATATTTAAAAAGCTCTACCTACGTGTATCAATTTGTTTATCTTCGCCGGTGACCGGCATAGCTTCTTGTAGAAACAAAAGAATGATTACAGAATAGGCCACAATCCACACTACTGATACCTTCATTGTGCTTGGCGTTGGCATTGACAACTGTTGGGACTGGACAGATGACAAAATGTCTACCTTGTTTTTTTGTTTTTTTTGTTTTTTTTTTTCTCAGCTTGACTGGGTTTTATGGAAGAAAACAAACCCAGATGAATTTTTAAAAATAGATCTTTTTCCAACCCACATTTATTCATGCGGCTTGCTTTTGTGACATTCTCTTGTTCGTTAAAAACGAACACACGATTATTATTAAGCGAGTTCCTTTCTGCATAAAAGAAGAGAGAAAATTAAAGCTTCAAAAAATCAGTCAGCTTTAAGAAAAAAGATTAAAAAAAACATTGTATGGATCTATTAAAAATGTAACAATCAACTTTATTGTTAAAATCAAATTCCTACTTAACATATATGGAATATGAGAAATCGCCGATAAACATTTAAATGTTAAACACAGAAAAAAAGATTCTAAAAAAATACAATGTTGGATTTATTAACAAAAAAAAAAAAAACAAGATGTAGTAATCAACTTTATTGTTAAAATCAAATTTCTACTTAACATATTTAATGAAATATATGAAATCCCCTGCAATCATTTAATTTTAATTACTACAGATTAAGCATGGGAGTGTTTTCTTTTATGCTCTGCATATCCCTACTTGTTCTGCCACTTATTTACACAAACTCTTTAGGTAGGTTGCTTACTGTTTCGTCTGTCTCTCTTCCTTTCAATATGTTCTGTGAGTGTCGAATTTTCTGAGCCCTCTTTCCTCATTAGAAATTTCAACTATCTCTATCCTTTTTGTGCCCATTTTCGTGTTGCTCACATGCTTAGTCTCTGGTAGCCTCAGCATCCTTTCTATTGCATCAAGCAGGGCCGGTACAAGGGTCTCTCACCCCAGCTGATATGTACCCCTTACTCTCCATTTCAGTTTTCATAAGGTAGTATGCATATAAAATACATATTTTATTGTAATTTATTTCCAATAATGGATCATATGTGTCGTGAATCTTACATTTTCTACACAAAATGGATGTATCGGCTCCACAGAAGTATCTGGTTTAATCAAAGCAAAATTAGAAATATGTTATAGCCAATTAGAGCTACTCTCGCATCAAAACACAAAACCTTAATTTCGAGCAGACTAAAAACTATATATACCCAAATTCCAACAGACCCAACACAGAACTGCGTTTGATGTCAATACCGACTCACTGAAACAAGAACAAACTTCTGTCTTCCAGGTTAGTCACTTCGACTTACGCAATAGATGGTAACCCCGACGTTCGAGCCATACCAACCTTATTAAAAAATACATAGAAACTCCAGTAGATACACAACGAGTTCACACGTACACATTGATAAAACACTTATAGATTTGCAAAGGAAAATGCAACAAGTGCAAAAAAATGTACTGTGGTGAACACAAAATTAAAAGCAACACGCTTTTCTTCTTAACTTTTACAAAAATTCACAATTACGTGTGAAATGCTAATTTTGACGAATAGGCCCCGTACTGAAAGAAAAGACGAAGCCAAATTTCGCTATCCGATGTTAAATTAATTTTCTAACCAATGAAAGGAAGCGATTTGCAAAACTGAGAGAAAAGTTAACAAGCCTATGTTAAAATTGTCTTTGGCTATAAAAACAGAAAGATAGTCAAAGCACTCAATCAGATGAGAAGCTAAAATGTGACAAAAGAAACTTCAAGTCTGAGCCGGACGTAAGGTCCCTACACACATCCGTTCTCCTTCTATTTCGCGTGTTCTATCTTCCTTTACTTCTTCTTCTCCATCATCAACAGTCCCACGTCAACAAAAAGAAGTCAACAACAAGATACTTCAACTGACTCCTGAAATTAACGTCCGATAAGTACAATATCCTTTATTGCTTTACCTTCCTTTTAACTTTCTCGCTGCCCATAAAAAAGGAAAGGAACACAAACCTTATTAGTAACCTGTTAAACTTTCTACATTCTGCTACTTACGACAAGCTCTGGATTAACTTAGCTCCTTACTACTATTCCTCTTGAAACATTTAATTCCTACAAATTGATGTTATTCTGTTCTGTTAATAAAATTCTACTTTAACATACAAACGAAATACTTTTGTTCTTCCACATTTCAACCTTCCACCTTTTGATGACCTTCTGATAAATCCTTAAGTTGTAGGGACTTCGGTTATGTCTGACACAAGGCCAATTTAAGAAACATTTAACCATCTCCCTACTACAGTACCTAACCTTGTTGTTACAACAGCAGGGGAAGGAACAAACGTGTGAGTCATCGCGTCTACTCCGACCGGCACATGTTCTGGGTATGACGATAACCGCATCCGGCAGTAAGGCCTCTTGTTGGGAGTAATGTAGAAACACCTCTTGATTACTATTTTCCCCAGGTCCATCCAGACCCCGGGGGTGGTGTCACCTGTTAGAGCCCCTGTTATGGCAAATAGTTAACCCTAAAATATCGGGGTCAAAACACTATGAAAGTAAGCAAATAGAGTGTTATAGTAAAAATTCCAGCAATACTTCTTTGAAGAAAACAATATTACCAGCAATACTTTTGATTCTCGACAAAAACCGCTTTACAAAAAATACGTCATTAAAACATGACCTACAAACAGATTTCTTACAAAGAATACATATTCTATTCATACTGATCCATTGTAAAAATCTTATCGGCATTAAATAACCCATTGAGGTTGATATACCGTAAAAAAAATAAATCCAAACCCTGATCTACAAACTGTTTTCTTACAAAGAATACATATTCTATTCATACAAATCTATTGTAAAAATCTTACCGGCATTCAGTCAGTTTAGATGCCATACGTGATACACGCTTGGGCGATCATGTCTCGAAAGAGACATGACTGACTGGGCAGAAGATTATCCCGCAGTAGGTTGCCATTGCTTTCTGCGGTAGACTGGTTGCCGACCAAAGCTATAGAACCCAATCTGTCCTGCTATTTAACCCATAACTGGCATTCAGTCAGTTAAGTACCATGCGCGATACACGCTTTGGGCGATCATGTCTCCAAAGAGACATGACTGACTGGGCAGAACATTATTCCGCAGTAGGTTGCCATTGATTTCTGCGGTAGACTGATTGCCGACCAAGGCTATAGAACCCAATCTGTCCTGTTATTTAACCCATAACTGGAAGGAATAGACGGATTAATACCTTTCCCAAGGGTATTTGCGCGTAAGTGAATGCGAGGAATTCAACTCGAATTCGAACTCGGTTCCCCGATTTCTCATTCCGAGCCGATATCCACTGCGCCACAACGCACATTACATAACCATAACCGGCATTACATAACCCATTGATGTTGATATGCCGTAAAACAAAATAAATCCAAACCCTGATCTACAAACTGATTTCTTACGAAGAATACATATTCTGTTCATACGAATCTATTCTAAAAATAACTGAGGGACTTTATTAAGGCAAAAGCTTTTGCCTTGATAAAGTCTCTCAGAGGACGAAACGTGTCGGCTAAGATAAGTTTTCCCTTTGTCTTTATTCATAATGATTATTGTTTACTCATCCCTTTAAGCAAATAAATATTTATAGAGTAAGATATAAATGATCAACATTTACTTTACTCAAAGATTACAATAAAAAACTGATTTCGACATTAAATAACTCAACAAGTGTTGACCTGTTGGAAAATCAATCAACTCTACCAAATCCTTGGGTTAAAAGACCTGATCTTGTTGTATGATTGCGTCAATCTCCGTCTATGGCAGTGAATAATGGACAATTTTCTTTCTCACAGATGAAGACGAGACTTGAGGCGACAAAAATGTGATTCTGCGGAAGGATGCTGAGAATACCATGGACGGAACGTGTAAGCTAACAAGGATGCTTTAAGTGAAATTTGAAAAAAAAATAATACATACTTAGAATCAGAAATAGATAGTTGAAGTATCTAGGATGCATAATGAAGAAAGAAGGCTTGGAGAATACTCACAGGGCATAGAAAATGGTCAGAGGAAAGCAGCTCGTAACCTAAGTAATTAGCTTTTGTAAATTTATGGGAAAACAGGGGCTGAGGTTTATGGAGATAAGACGATCTTTACTAACAGCTAAAAAATGATAGGAAGTTGTAGAGAGCCATGCCCTAAAAGAAAGAAGCACATGGAAGAAAAAGAATCTCAAAGATTATTAAAAGAGCTGCATAACTTGAAAAGATTGTAATAATTTACTGTTCAAATCAACTTTGAGCATTATGTTAATTGAAATTGGAACGATTCAAGTCATCCGTATTGTATATTAGTTTCAATGGGGTTGTAATGAATAAAACAAGTTTTAGATTTAAAATGAAAATGCTAAGCAGTGACTCATTGATTTTGTTAGAAATTAAAAAAATACTAGAATTTACAAACTTTGCTTAGTACACACGCAAAAGCAAATTCAAAACAAAACTCGTGAAATTTCACACCTTGATGCTAAATGTTTTTCGGCTAATAGAAAACTAGGAAATATCTAAAAACAAAATTCAAATAATCTTCAATTATCAGAAACAATTTTTTTACGGACCTATCCGCGAGCCGACGCGAAGTTTGTTCGTCGTCCAATGGAAAGGCCAGAATCACATCTGAGAGTAAATTCCCAAATGACCTTTCGAGCCCCACAAACAAAATAAAAGACGGGCCAAGTTCGCCTGTCGCCAGAAAGATGACGAACTTATTAAACACGTCCCTTGACAAAAGATCGCTATTATCTTTCTCTTTCTCTCTCACCTTTTCACCATTCACCCTGAGCGATAACTGCAAAGACATTCTTACCCTACGATAACGCTCATACATACATACACACAAGTTACTACTACAAACTCTTGATACCCTTAACTCCTTAATACTGTTTCTCATTGAACGTTTAACTTCTACTAATTCATGTTATTCTTTTCTATTAATAAATCTCTATGTAAACATACAAAAGATAAACTTTTATTCTTTCACTAATCCACTTTCTGATAACCTTCTGATAATTATGATAAAACCTATAATTTGTAGGAAGTTCGGTTATGTTTGACACAAGGCCAATTTAATTAACATTAATCATCTCCATGGTTCAAAGAGTGTAGATCTTTTCTTATTTATTTATTTATTTATTCGTTTATTCGTTTATATACTTATTTGCATTTATTTAGTACAACTGGTTAAGAGAACGGGACAATTCGTATTTTGTGAGCATAAGGTTTGAATTGTTTTTATGGATTACACTGGTCAACACGATTTTTTGTGGCAAGAAACAAAACACGTTTTTTCTCAGTGTTGTAACCTCGTCGATTGTGTTGTAGCCTACAAAGTGTTGGCATCACACAGTTATCTTGGTCTTGGTATAGTTACTCGTAATACTATTTATCCACATTAGATTTACTGATGGGTTATTCGACAGATTTGTTATTTGTTGAACTCTGATTACTCGCGATATGCACAACATTATTCGTTCAACCGCTCAACACACTTCACCTCAGGAATCTTCTTTTTTTTTTTTTTTTGATCAAGCAAGGCATTCCACTGCCACTATTGCGCTTGGGGCTACATAGGGAGAGGTAAATAGGAAGAGTGGTTAGATATAGGAAATGTCAGAAGTGGGGTGATAGATAGTTGGGTGGGTGGGAAGAGTGTTTGAAAGAATGGAAGTTTGTTAGGTGTCTACTGACCTTACATTTAAACTCCTGGAGATTGTAGCCGTCGGGGAAGCAGTCATGTAGAAGAGAATTCCACAGTCGGGAAGTGCGAGAAAAGAAACTGTTGGAGTAGAAGTTGCATTTTATCGGTTTCACTGTAAAAGGGTGGGATCTAGTTGCTAATCTGGTATCTCGTGCAAATTCGAACCTAGGGGGCACCAGTGATCTAAGTTCATCGGAGCAGAAGCCGTGAACGTATTGATAGAAGAGACACAGGGAAGCCACGTCGCGCCGGTGAGAGAGAGACTGCAGGCGGTCTGCTAAGATGGTATCGATCACATTACAGACCCTCCGCTGTACCTTGTCTAGAAGCCCAAGGAGAATAGCAGGTGTACCCGACCAGATATGGCAACAGTATTCAATGCAAAGGCGGATGGTAGATTTATAAATATGCAGAATAGATTCAGACGGAAAAAACCTCCAGGCCCTGCACAGAGAACCGACTTTCATAGCAGCGGATTTAGCAATGGATTCGATATAGTCATTCCACTTGAGGTACGCTGAAAGCGTGAGACCAAGGTGTCTGGTATTTTTATAGTTATTTAGTGGTCACCTCATCGCCTGTGGAATAATTTATTTTTCTTATATTATTCTTTCACTGACGATCAGTGTTCAAACACACGCGTCGGTGTTTATACTTTCTACATGACATTTAGCTAAATGGATAGTGCTGATTTCAAAAATGACTCTAGATTTTCATGTTTACCTTCCGTTTTTGTTGTACTGAAATTACTCATTTTTGGGAAAAAAAAGATCAATTTATAATCTTGACTGATCGCAACATTTAGTTAATAAAGGTCGTAGAACCCTATCAGTTTTCAGATAGACCGAACAATTTATGTTAGCCACCTGAAATAAAATAATTTTTATAAGAAAAAACAGTTGTTTTTAGTCAAAAATTTTAAAATAGAAGTATCAAATTTTTCCAATTTGTCAAAATTCAAATTATCTGATAAATTTTATTATGAATACGCTAACATGAGTATAAAAGTTTTTTATTTTTTATTTTTTATTACATAGCTATGTAGATACATTTCCGGATAATTGCGGTGATGTGAGTGATGAGCAAGGAGAACGATTCCATCAGAACATCAAAACAATGAAAGAGAGTTACCAGGGACGGGGTGACAAACGAATGATGGCTGACTACTGCTGCAGTCTCAAAATGGACAAATAACATTAAATATGACAGAAAATCAAGGAAGAGACCTTTTTATCATAGTTCTTATGTTCAAAAAGGTTTTATTTCTGCTGTTAGTTTATTAAATGATTTGATAAAAATACTTGTTCGTCTTGTTGAATTCAATCGGGTTATTTTTTAAAGGCTTAGGGTCTGATTATTATTGGGAAAATGATATTTCTCAATAAGCAGACCAATGTTTGTTGGTTTAAATACGAATTGAGAGGTTTCTACGATTTTACTTTGAGAAATATTGCTATTGGTATCATATATACAGAAAGCCAATGAAAAAAATGTTTTTTTCTTTTCCTTTTTTTTTTTAAATAATGCATTTCTGAAAAGCCAAAATGGTAGCTAACCAAGAAAACGTTAGGTCATTTTCAAATTCAGAAAAAAAAAAGATTCAGCGCTTTCAAATTAACTAACACCATTCATTTTTTTAAAACCAGTGTTATCAACACCTTGCGGTTATTTAAAGCCGAAACATATTCTGGATTGTAAGAATTATTATTATTATTATGCGAGTGAATATGACATTAGCAGTTTTTGCAAATAAAAATTTTCCTCAAAACAAGTTCTATTATTTAACATATCAGTCATTTAAGTGCCATACGTGATACACGCTTGGGCGATCATGTCCCGAAAGAGACATGACTGACTAGGCAGAAGATTATCCCGCCGTTGCTTTCTGCGGTAGACTGGTTACCATGTAAGGCTATAGAACTCAATCTGCTTTGTTATTTACCCCATAACTGGAAAGAAAAGACAGATTAGTACCTTTCCCAAGGGTATTTGCGCGTAAGTGATTGCAGGAAATTCAACTGAAATTTGAACTCGGCTACCCGATTTCTCGTTCTGAGCCGATATCCACTGCACCACAACGCACATCCTCCATATAGATGGAGAATACAGAAGAATTCATACCTTTCCCAAAAGCATTTAAGCGCAAGTGAATGTAACAAACCCATCTTGAATTCGAACTTGGCTCTCCAATTTCTAATTCTGAACCGCTATCTATTACATCACCAAAGCATCCTTGAGTATTAGATGCAGAGATGTTATGACATCCGAACAGTAGTAACTGGTCTGAGTTAGCCAAGTTTTTATGTACATTTGAATAGGACAGGAACAGTGCGGGTTCATCAAAGACATTGGTACAAGGAACGCCACATTTATGATTAGGATACTCTCAGAAAGGGCAATAAAAATGAAGGACTTGTACCTATGTTTTATTGATTATGCGAAGACATTCTACAAAGTACGCCACAAAGAATTGATGGAGATGCTCAGCAGCCTCGACATTTTGGGGAAAGACATTGGGAAAGAGTAATTAAAAATCTCTACTGGCAGCAAACTGCCTGCATACGGACAGGTAATGATTTTAGCAGATTTACAAAGATAGAAAGAGGCGTAAGACAAGGCTGTGTCTTTTCACCGGATCTGTTCAACTTGTACAGCGAGACTATTTTGAGGACCCTAGATGCTATGCCAAGATTTGTAATCGGAGGCCACAATTTGAGCAACAGAAGATACGCAGATGATACAGTGCTGATTGCAGACACGGAAAGGAAACTACAAGACCTCCTACAGAAGGTAGCTGAAGAGGGTGACAAAAATGGTCTACAAATGAGCTGCATGAAAACTGAATGCATGGTCATCAGCAAAAAGAGCAACCCAAAATGTCAAATACAGATGGAATCAAGCAAGTACAAAAATTTAAATACCTCGGAAGTGTTCTAACAGGAGACTGAAAGTGCGACACAGAGATCCGAAGGCGAATTGGCATGGCGAAAGACGCGTTCCAGAAGCTGAGTAAAGTATTAAGAGACAGGAAACTTTCACTAGAAAAATGAAGTTCTAGAATGCTATGTGATGCTAGTTCTTCAATACGGCAGTGAATGTTGGACAATATCATCAAAGATGAAGAAAAAACTTGAAGCAGTGGAAATGTGGTTCTACAAAAGGATGCTGAAGATATCATGGACCGAGCATGTGAGCAATGATGTGGTCTTGGAAAGAATGGCAATGAAAAGAAAATTAATAGTGAGCATCAGAAGAAGAAGAATTTCCGAACAAGAATTATAACAGCTGCTTAATATAATTTAAAAATAGTCTCACTAGTTGACTATTGTGGTAAGTGGGGGGGGGGGGGCTTTCTTACTTTTCTTGATTCAGGAGGGATAGCAACGGAAGTAATATACCAGAAGTACCAGAACGCTGCCCGAGCCCTATTGCAATTCCGCGGCCGCAACCTTCAAGGCCTGGCTCGAAGGGCTACTCATAACCCTTGTTGCATACGACACATAACCTGTCCTGGCAGCTTGACTTCAGAATTCTCGTTCCTCGGGGGAACAAGCGGAAAAATCTCCCTTCGAGACGCCTATCCGAAGTACTACCGTGACCTTCGCTAGCGACGGTCATGGTACTTACTCACAACCCTTGCTGTAGAAGACTCGTACCTGTCCTAGCAGTTTCACACTCAGATTTCTCGTTTGTCGTGAGAACAAGCGGAGAAATATTTTTTATTTTTTTTCTTAATCATCTCACCCCAAGCAAGGCATTCCACTGCCACTATTGTGCTTGGGGCTACATGGGGGAAGGTAAATAGAAAGAGTGGTTAGATATAGGAAATGTCAGAAGGGGGTGATAGATAGTTGGGTGGGTGGGAAGAGTGTTTGAAAGAATGAAAGCGAGTTAGTTTGTTAGGAGGTGACTATTGACCTTACATTTAAACTCCTGGAGATTGTAACCGTCTGGGAAGCAGTCTTGTGGAAGGGAATTCCACAGTCGGGAAGTGCGAGAAAAGAAACTGTTGGAGTAGAAGTTGCAGTTGGATTTTATCGGTTTCACTGTAAAAGGGTGGGATCTAGTTGCTAATTTAGTATCTCGTGCAAATTCGAACCTAGTGGGCACCAGTGATCTGAGTTCATCGGAGCAGAAACCGTGAAAGTATTTATAGAAGAGACACAGGGAAGCCACGTCGCGCCGGTGAGAGAGACTGCAGGCGGTCTTTCCACATGTTAATTGGAAATTAAATTTTCTCCCGCAAAATACCACAATTTTACACACTTTTTCAACCACGACTAAAAGGTATTTCAAGCTTTGGGCGTGTTCGTTCTACTCTATACACTGCCGAACACAAACACACACACAGGCATTTTCTAGTTTTTGGTGCGTACAAGTTCTAGCTTCCTGATCCAACATGTCTTGAATTTGCAACTATTAGTTTTTTAATCTGCTAGATATCTTTGAATTAATCTAAAAATGTAGCAATTTATAAACCATGTTAAAATATGCTAAAGACTTAATCATATTTGAAAGATGAATTCAAAAAAAGACTCCAAATTCAGTCAATTTTGTTTGTTAGCATAAAACTAAATATTTTTGTTCTAAAGCCTACGAATTATTAAATAACCTGAATAAAATGCACCAATAAAAACAGTTTTTATTTATTGCAATTTTTCACTTAAATAGTTTTATTAAAACAAAAATGAATATCTGCTAAATGCTCAGGAGAAAGCAATGGCTCCTAAATTTTAACACCTCTAAAATAAAACAGATGCTGAACTCCAGGAGAGCAACTCGTCATCCTTTCCTCCTTCAATATAAGAAGGTTCGTTCAGCAGTAGCAGGAGGGATCATCGTTTCTACACCAACAACACAGAACGAAGAGAAAGTTCTCTTCACAAAAATGCGGTTTTAGGAGCCAAAATTTAACTATTTTTATAGCGGAGTAAGCTGAAATGTTAAAGGATTAAATTAAATTTAAAACCCGTTATTAAGACCTTTTTATAAAAATATGCAAAAGCTCAGATGAAAATAGCCGAGATATCTTTACGTTCCATTAGTAAGTACAAAAATCACTTTATTACATGTTAAACGGCACTTAACCCATTATTAGTGCAATTCGTATTTTCATGGCAACTGATCAGTAGGGAGTTCGGTTAAGTATGACACAAGGCTGAATCAAAGAAACATTAACCATATCCCTACGCTACAGGCTATTGCTTAAATAGTAGGACAGATTAAACTCTTCAGTTGGTAACCAGTCTAAGAGATCAACAAGCTGGTTTCACATGGAAATAGTAATTCCATTCTGAAAAAAAGAAAGAACTTTTTTTGCTACAGTAACCACCATTTCTACCCCCACCAGCTATAAGTTAATTAGTAAGCCTTGTGTCAATAAATAGTGTCTAAAAAAATTATCACAAATCTATGAATATTTTTTAGCTTTAAATAGCCTGAAAAGGTTTGATAAAACCTAAAAAATGACTTAATCAATGAAATACTGATTTCAGATTTATTTACATTCTCTGGAATATAGAAACTATTGTGGCCCTAAAGTGAGGGATTAGCTTATATATTGATTGCAATATAGAATTGATTCCCCACTTTATATCCACATTATAATTTCTTGATAGCTAATCCAAATTTTATAATCAATGAATTCACCTCTTCTAACATCCAGTATCACTAAACCATTATTATCTTTAAAAAAAAAAAAACAATTCTTACAATCTAAAAATATTTTCTGGCTTTAAATAACCTATAAAGGGTTGATAAGTCATAGAAAATGAATGAATTAATCACTCAGTAAGCAGAGAAGGGTTAAAGTCAGTGGGCGACCATATCTACTGGCATTAAATGCATTTGTTATTAAGATGTAGACAGGAGTTTTTCATTTTGTCCTGTTTATTATTGCTGCCAGAAATTCATTTGTCACTTGAAAGGAAATCAAAGTTTTCACATTGTTTAAAAATTCTATGCATGTTGTCATAGGTTACAATGGGTTACAATAATATATAATAATCTACTGCTATTTATATTCAGAATATCACAATACTTCCGGTTCTGGGTATGGTGATAAACTGCATCCAGCAGCAAGGCCTCTGATTGGGAGGTTGTGAGAAGCATGGAACCACCTCATAATTGCTGTTGTTCCCAGGTCCACCTGTTAGGGTCCCAGCTATGGACAAATAGTTAACCCCCAAACTGTGGTAAAAAAATTGAAAGTATAATACACTTTTATAGAAATATATACTTTACAACATTATATTTTAGAGATACAAACTTGTGTAAATGAATGGCAGAAGAAAAAATTGAAACATCTAAGGATAGGAAGTTGTAGAGAGGCATGATCACCCATGTGCTAAAAGAGACATGATCACCCATGTGTGCATAGAACAAGAATGATTAATTCTTTCTGATTAATAAGTTTTTTTTTTCAATGCCATCTGCAGTAATTATTACTGTTAGTATTCAAGGCTTTTTCAAGGACATTAGTGAATTCAGAGGATTAACTTATAGGGGTAGACTGTTCTTGCTCAACTGACCATGGCTAGGGATATTGTCTAGCTTGAACTTAGCAGGTAAAATGCAATTGGTAAGCCAACCGTTTGGTTACTTGCATCTGTTCTTGGAAATAAATGATGCCAACATTTTTTTTTTATTATGTGGTATCATAAAAAATATTTTTGCAGTTTGGTTAGATAGAACTGTTGAGGCCTTAAATGTCAAGTCACTCTCTCAGCTTAATTTTCAGACCCGAGGGTCCAAACACTTAACCATCCATAAAATACATACAATCATCAGCTTTACATTAATCGGCATAAAAATTCTGTTTGCCTTGCAATGCATTAAATTATATAATGTTACAATATAATACAATACAATATCATATAATATCAATAAGTGTAATTATTATTATTTTTTGTTATATTAATAACTGGAGGCACAATGGAGTACTTGTATTTGTAGTGACATTCACCCTGAGTGGGTTAAGCCAGCTTCTTCCCGAGAAGAAGTTTCATGGGAATTTTTGGCATTCCCCAACCACATGTGGTGCAAAGATTTTCCCACAGTAGGTTGTCAGTTCTTACTGCAGTAGACTGGTTGCCAACCAAACCTATAGAACCCAGTTTGTTCTGCTATTTACCCATAGCTATGGCAAGAAGAGATGAATTCATACCTTTCCCAAGGGTATTAGTATGTAATTGAATATAATGAATCTGACTGGAATTTGAACTCGGTCTTCTGATTCCTCAATTCAATCTGCAATCAATTACTCCACCATGCCTCTTGATAGAGCAATGGATAGTAGCTCGACTTAAGAAATTGGAGAGACGAGTTCCAATTCCAGTTGGATTCGTTGCATTCACTTACATGCTAATACTTTTGAGAAAGGTATGAATCTAACTCTTCCCTCAGCTATGAGTAAATAGCAGGATAGACTATAGCCTTGGCTGACAACTAGTCTATTAGAAGAAAAACTCTGAATTCAAACCACCTGCCCTCTTGTAGGTCTACCCTCTTTAATTTTTGATAGGAGAGACAGAGTAACCTCAACATCCCTAGTGCAAAAGAAACAGGCATGCCATTGAACTATTCTGCTTTGAATATCGCCATGAACCATAATGACGAGATGGAGGGGGAGTGACCACATCAACACTAAATGCTCTAACTAAATAAATGATAATATATATATATTTTAATCATATCACCCCGAGCAAGGCAGTAACGCCACTGATGTGCAGGGGGCTACGTAAGAGTGAAAAGATTGGAGATGAGAAAGCCAGAAACCACATCCTAAACAAGGAACAAGGGACGAGCCTCTACACCTGTTCAATAGACGTGGGTGGAGTGTGAACCGGGCGATAGTTTAGTCTATCTACTCCAAAAACATTTTTTTTAATCATTTCACCCCAAGCAGGACAATAAAGCCACTGAGACACAAAAGGTTACTGAGTGTTAGAGAATATGAGAAGAAAAACATTATTAAGGAGTGAGGACAATAAAAGAAAAGAAATTAAGAAAACAGTAGATAACAAATGACATTGCATTTAATTTTGTGAAATTGAATTTAAATATTGATAAATTTAAATATTGATACTTCTGGAAAGTATTTAAATTTTTAAATGATTTCCAATGGAATGATCAAAATGAATTCTGAATATAGAAATCATTCTTACTGTTCTTGACTTTACCGTGTTTCTTTAGAAGCAGGCTGAGTTGGGAAGTGATTTTTAGTTAAATTAATTAAAATCAATGTCATGGAAAAAATATGAAAAACTTTGGTTTGGTTTAAGTTTAACAACCCATCAACCATTTTGGTCATTTAAGGGTCAGTCTTTAAAAATAATTTGTTGGTAATATATTTTTCATTCACATAAGTTTTGTTGGTAATATATTTTTCATTCAAAAAGTTGGTAACATTTTTCATTCGAAAAAGGTTTTGTTGGTAATATTTTTCATTCGAAAAAGGTTTTGTTGGTAATATTTTTCATTCAAAAAAGTTTTGTTGGTAAATACTTTCATAGCATTTTGACCCCAGCTTGAGGCTTTATTTACCCATAGCTGGGACCCTAACAGGTGCTACCACTCTGGGTTAGGGTGGACCTGGGAACAACAGCAATTAAGAGGTGGTTCCATGCTCCTCACAATCAGAGGCCTTGCTGCCGGATGCAGTTTAAGGTCATACCCAGGACTGAAAAAACTTTGGTTTTGAACAAAAAATATATCTTATATTCTACAGATCTTTTTTTTATAAATATATTCATTTTTATTCAAATTATTTGCACAATGCCCAGCACAAAAATTGAACTCACAACCATTATGTCCCCAAATTCATGATCAAACACTTTAATCCACTAGGCTATTGCCCCATATGGAACAGAGGAAGCCATAACTTAACAATACTACATAAGGACAAGACGAGAGATGCCTAGACATTTGTCAGTGAAGTGAAAACAATCTACCCCTGTAGATTGTATAAAAGGTTCAGTTCAAAATTCCCTGGAGGTTTAGCACTTGATGAAGGCCAGAGAGCATAATGTCTGAAATGTGATAACAACAACAAAGATGAGGATTATAGTCCATAATGTAAATAATGATAAGTCCTCATCCCTGAAATTCAGATAGAAAATATTATTTTTTTTTAGACCTCATAATGTTTCTCATTTTTCAAAGTGGAGAAAGAATTAAGAAAAGATCCCCAGACTGAAGACATATCATAAAAAGTACTGAAGAAAAAAAATAGTTTCCCTTAGAATTTCAGAAAATAGTTAAAAAAAAAAAATTATTTTCTGTTAAATGAAAGCATAAAATATCTTGTCTGATTTGAGAGTTTAATTTTTCTAGGAAAACACAGGTGAAAGAAAGAAAGAAAAAGATTGACAAACCTGATTTCTGTCCAGTAAAAGCGAGAGTGATTATATAGACTAAATTGTTAAGTGTGTTCTTTGTTTACCAGCTGAACAATTCAAAACAAGGTTATTCAGGACAATGACGAATCCTTTCAAATTTGAGACATAAAAAAGATTTCGCTGTGAGCAAGGCTTAAGCTGTTATTTCTTTGAGTGTCAGTTATACAACTTTGATTACAGATTTATTCAGACTGCAACTTGTGACGCAGTAAGCTGATGAATTTATCACACTAACCATTTTAAGAATATCAATGCAGAAATATGTGAAATCAAGCCATGTTTGTGAAATGTTATTTGTATTCTTGAAAAAAGATCACCAAAATTAATAGGCATAAAAGGACTATTGTTTTTAACAAGATGTTTGAAACAGCCACTGTTCTTTTAAACATCTTATTAAAAAGATCAATAAATGTAATAGGCATAAAATGTCTATTATTTTTAACAAGACGTTTAAAACAGCCACTGTTCTTTTAAACATCCTATTAAAAAGATCAATAAATGTAATAGGCATAAAATGACTATTGTTTTTAACAAGATGTTTGAAACAGCCACTGTTCTTTTAAACATCTTATCAAAAAGATCAATAAATGTAATAGGCATAAAATGTCTATTATTTTTAACAAGATGTTTGAAACAGCCACTGTTCTTTTAAACATCTTATTAAAAAGATCAATAAATGTAATAGGCATAAAATGTCTATTATTTTTAACAAGATGTTTGAAACAGCCACTGTTCTTTTAAACATCTTATTAAAAAGATCAATAAATGTAATAGGCATAAAATGTCTATTATTTTTAACAAGATGTTTGAAACAGCCACTGTTCTTTTAAACATCTTATCAAAAAGATTAATAAATGTAATAGGCATAAAATGTCTATTATTTTTAACAAGATGTTTGAAACAGCCACTGTTCTTTTAAACATCTTATCAAAAAGATCAATAAATGTAATAGGCATAAAATGTCTATTATTTTTAACAAGATGTTTGAAACAGCCACTGTTCTTTTAAACATCTTATCAAAAAGATCAATAAATGTAATAGGCATAAAATGTCTATTATTTTTAACAAGATGTTTGAAACAGCCACTGTTCTTTTAAACATCTTATTAAAAAGATCAATAAATGTAATAGGCATAAAATGTCTATTATTTTTAACAAGATGTTTGAAAGAACAGTGGCAGCAAAAATTTAATAGACAAAAAAACAAAACTATAAAAGTATAAGGATACATATTTATAGTAAAATTACTAACAATATATATATATAAAAATGACCAACACTACATTTTAGTTGAAGGTATGCATATAAGTTCAAAATATTTAGATATCAGCATTAAATAACCAATAGAGGTTGATACTTATAAACAAAATCAATCATGTATAAATTAATAGAACGAAGTGGATTACAAATTTTATAAATTTTAATTTTGCCATATATGTAAATGGGACACTATTCACTTGTAACTTTCTGAAGTTTGAACGATTCAATTTCTGTGTTAATATTGTATTTGTTCGCGTTTGTCTGTCCTTTATCAAGATATCTCAAGAACTGCTGGATGGATTTGGATAAAACTTTTAGGCCTCATGACTGGTATAAACTGATTAGATTTGGAGTTTGATTCAGTTTGAGATAAAGTTTCTAGGTTATTTTTCCAGTTTTATTAATAAACTTTAATTTTTACCTTTCAAATGCCAAATACTAAATTACCTCCCCTAGACCATTTTAGTGAATTACCTCCTCTGTTTTATTTTAAGTATGCATTTAATTTTGAGAGCAGTCAAGCTCATTTTTTTGTATTTTCACTCTTGGGAGCAGTCAAGTTCATTGCAGTTATTCTTTCTTATTTTAATAATCATCTGCTAATCGCTAAGATGATGTTGGCATTGCCTTGGCAGAGGTTTGCTGTCTTTGACAGTTTTTTCTAGTTCAACATAAATTTATTTACATGGTTGTTTTAAGTGAAAGACATTATTTACTTGGAAAAAATATTGCTATTCTCAAAAAATTTAATGCAATATTTACTCACAGGAAAAGGAATTATTCTTATAATCTAAAATAAGCTTTGGTTTTGAATAATGCACAAAAATGCTGTCATATGACCTACTGAATTTTGCTTTCAAAAAATTAAATAATGACACTTTCAAAATCTACTGATAAAATCTACCGTCTAGCTTTCTTTTCTGATGCACATCTGATGATGTGTCAAAAGTTTGGACGAAACAACATGAATTTTTGACATTTTTATACATAAATAACAATGACATTTGTAAAATTTATCCATACACTCAGCTGGTGTGATGGTTAACAGCTCAGTATGAGAAATCAGTGAGTCAAGTTGTCACACATATTCAAAATTTTACTAAACTCACTAATTCTCTCTACCTCTCCTGATGATGACTCCTGCTATCCATCTTGAAATTCTTGACAAAATCCAAAGAAGGATCTGCAATATAATCGATCCTGATTTGGCAACTTGACTTCAGTTACTTTCTCATTGGTGGGATGTAGTTTTCCTCTGTCTTCTCTACAAGTATTTTCATGGTAACGGCTCTTGACAAGCTTTTACCTCTGGTTCCTGACCACATGTATTTCTACACGCTACTAGATTGGCATCAAACTCCCACCTTTTATCACCAAAACAGTTAAATGTAACTTCCTCTTCTACTCCAACAGTTTCTTTTCTTGCACTTCCTGTTTGTGAACTCCCGTACATTTGCTTGCTTCCCTGATAGCTACAATCGCTAAAAGTTTAAAAGCAACATCAATTGCCATCTTCTATCTCCTTGATTCCCATCCTTCTTAGACATCCTCTAAACCTTGTATTTTTGCTCACTGTAACCACTGTGCACCAGTGATGGTCCTGCCTTGTTTGAGATGGGGGAGGGGAAAATTAAGTAAAAACTTTGGTTTATATTTCCTGTGCTTTTCTTTAGATAATTTCTGACAAAATTTCCTCCTTGTCTAAGAAGAATTTTTCATAACTTCGAAAAGCTGAGCATTAAAATTAATCAAGACAAAATGTCAACTATTTTTAAGTTTATATACTTGTATGTGCTAGCAAATCTGCTTATACTGAATAATATATACTAGAAACGTGAACAGACAGGCCTAGATTTGAGATAAAGAACTTATATTTACAAATTAATGCCTATCTTGAGAAAAGTTTTGTACATATAGAACAGGTAGGGTCAATCACAACGATGTTCCCCAAGCAGCTTACAAAGAATATAAAAGAAGAAAAAACAGTTTTCATTATGTGTTATATTTTGTATCCTGTTAAAAAATATCTCAATAGGCAAGCCCAACAGTCTCAACTGTTTTCTTATAAATTAGAATTCATTGATGCAGAAGCTTTTGAATAAATTATTTATAAACATGCATCATATGCATCTTACCTCAGATGAGACTAAAATAGACTTTGCACTTGGTGTCCTTCAGAGAAGACAGATGCATCAGCAAGTTGATCTGAGATTTGTACTTCACCCAATGTCGGACATGTAAACATATGATTGACCATACTTGGTCAATCATATGTTTACATGTCAACTTAAGCTGGGTCAGGCTCTTGTTTTTTCACCCCAAATGAGACACTACCCTTCATTTGGGTCCCTCTCTGCTTCCAAGGGGAGAGAGAGAGTTTGGATCAAGTATGATCACTACTCCAATAGTGTCCACCTATTTAAGAGGATAGGAACATTCCATTCCTGTATGTAAGTAGGTATACAACAAACTTTATAACTATAAATGTTGGCTTCAAGAAATTTACTACAAATAATCATGTTATATTCATATAAATTCTAGAGACTAACTCTGGCAAATACAGTTCAGCTTTCATTCATCATTCTAATAACGTGAGATGGAATGACAAATTTCCACTTAAGCTATTGAGAAAAACCTTGAAAATTTGTAATAGTCTTAATTTCCTGAAGTATATGGTTTGTTTAGTGTTGAAATAGAGTAGAAGAGGCCACTACATTTAACTAACAGTTTCATTTCTTGCACTTCCCATTCACAAAAGTCCCTTCCAGTTGCTTGATTCCCTGACAGACGATGGCAATTAACATTGTAGCTATCTCCTTGATTTCCATCCTTCTCTTGTCTTTTCTTTGATATCTCCTCTACCTTGTTTTTTCTCTCACTGTAAACCACTGTGCATCAATGGAAAAAAAATTTTTTTAAAGTTGTGGTGCAGTGGATATCAACTCGAAACAACAAATTGGGAAGCCAAGTTCACTTACACACAAATACCATGGGGAAAGGGATTAATCCATCTCTTCCCTCCAGTTATGGGTTAAATAATAGGACAGATTGGGTTCTATAGCCTTGACTGGCAACCAGTCTACTGCAGAAAGCATTGGCAACCTACTGTGAGATAGATAATCTTCTGCCCAGTCAGTCATGTCTCTTTCGAGACATGATCGCCCAAAGCATATATCACGTATAGCACTTAACTGACTGATCAAGCTCTATGGGTTATTTAATGCTGAAACCTAAATTTTTTTTAACAATTTCCTTCCTTCCTCTACAAATATTTTGTGTATAATTTTATACGTACACGAGTTGGCCTGTGCCATCAAAAATGATGGCAGAATATTTATATCGATATGCCATCTAAAATGATGGAAAGGTATTACCTACTATTGAGTATCTTACATTAAGATATGAAAAAAAAAACAGAATACAAATCACTGAGTGTAACAGGAGGGAAATACACATATTATAATTTTGTTATTACAATGGTTTATAAAAGCATATAAAAATTTTCACATTTCAGCACAGTATTCTTCTTCTTCAGGTGATATTTTATAATAAATGGTGAAAATGATTTATTTAGGAAATATTAAATGAATTCATGGTTATTTTAAAACAATGAACAGGTTGTAGTTGGAGAATATGCTTGAAGGTGTGTCAATATTGTTCAATCAAAAATGAGAATTAGGTTGAACTATAAAATTGAAGATTCGGGTTGCAAAAGGAAGCAGAGTAACTTGATGTCATGGCATGACCCTTTTTAATTTTGTCTGGGTAAGATATACTTATTTTCTTAGACCCAGATTGATATTGATCCCCCTTTACGTTTGCCTCTTTCCTTCTTTTCCCCAGCAATATTATTTTCAACAATTATGATTTAAACCTCTTATTTTTACTCATTACATTGTTTAATTTTTATTTTATTTTATCTTATTTTTATTTAAAGTTTTAATTTTCCCTACATTTTTTGTGTACATTTAATAATTGAATATTTAAATTTTTAAGACTCATGATTTACGCCCCTTTCATTTCTTCTCCCTGCATTTTATTATTTTTTTATTTTGAATTTTTATCCACATGTAACAGTAGAATATTTAGATTTCTAATCTTGCTATTAAAAAAGCAGAAACTTAACTTTATAAGATTTAATTCCTGTGAACATCCAGTGAACTTAAATTCAAATCTATTAAACTGTCAGTTTGAAATATGCACTTGATGATTGCATAACACATGAAACTCAGAGTCGTACATAGGAGATATAGATAGATAGATAGATAAAAAACAATTTCATGTTCATTTTTTTTTTTTTAATATCTGGACCTAGACTGCCTTTCGGCCAATGCTTCATCAGTGATCAGTTGTTGGCAATTTATGTTGTATTGATTAGGAAAGAATTATGAGAGAGTACTGAAACATGCTTAAAAAAACGAATATTGTAAATACGTAAAATTAAGAAAAAAAGTAAATAAATAAATTTACAATTAAAATACATAAATAAAGAAAAAAATGACCCAGTGGAATATAAAAAAAGGAAAAAATAAAGCTCACATATATCTGAATAAATGCAAGGATCTTAAAAAATTCTTTATCTGCTCACACAGTACAGGCCAAAATAATTTTAAGCATAAAGCTTCCAAAATTAATAAGTGTTGCTTTGATCTAGCTGCATGTAAAATAAGTCAGTGGAAAAACAAGACAAGCATGACATATTATCTAATAGGTATTGTCCAATTGAAGACTTGTGCATTGATTGCAACACATGAGTATGATCACATAAATGTAATCTAATATTTTGTCAAGAATAAGCCAACACATTCCTAGATATATTAGATTACTTATGTCTCTGATGAAGTGTTGGCCGAAAGGCAGCCTAGGTCCAGATATTAAAAAGAATATATATATATTACGGAAATCAATGAATTTTAATGAAACTTGGTTATAAGCAACCGACAATTTGAAATGAACTGTTTGAGCATTTTTATCAATACTCGTATTTAAGTAGATATTCTGTTTTTAATGAAACAGTATTATATATTTATATCTACCGGCCTGATTATTTACGAAAAATTTTTATTCCAAAAATGTGTGCCATTCGGCAGGATTTGAATCTGCGACCCCTATCTAGATAGGGGAAGCTACCATTTGATCTGGTAACGTCTTAGACCTCTCAACCACGAATAGCCTCCAGTCTAAATGAGGTTTTTATCAAGCCTATATAACACAATTTTCAGATTGGATCCATCATAAACAAACATGTCTGCTCTGAAATGTATTGTAATGTCAACAAATGTAAACATGTTAGGAAATCAACAAATTTTAATGAAACTTGGTTATAAGCAATGACAATTTGAAATGAATTGTTTGAACAATTCATTTCAAATTGTCCTTAAAATTCGTTGATTTCTGTAACATGTTAATGGCACACATTTATGTAAATAATCAGGCCCGGTAGATATAAATATATAATACTGTTTCATTAAAAACAGAATATCTAGTATAAAAGATAATGTTCAAACAATTCATTTCATATATATATATATATATATATATATAATGCAGCTTTGTTCATACATTGAGCATTGGTTTATACTGTACAGATGTACACCCTTCTCATATGTATATTTATTAATTTAGGTCCCCCCCCCTCTCTCTCTCTATATATATATATATACACACACACACATACAAAATACATAGGAGGCACATTGGAGTAATGGATAGTGGTTCAGAAAGCTCAAATTCCAGTTGAATTCATTACATTCACTTACGTACTAATACCCTTGGAAAAGGTATGAAACCATCTCTTCTCCACCCACCTCTCCCAGTTATAAGAAAATACCAGGACAGACCAGGTTCTATTGCCTTGAATGGCAACTGGTATAGAAGGAAACTGAATTCAAAACCAGTTTGGAGAGGGTTAATAGCAGGACAGATTGTGTTCTATAGCTTTTGGCTGGCAACCAGTATACTGCGGGGAAAAATAGCAAAGCACTTTCTTCCAAAATGCCTTGAGCCAGCATGAAAGAGTAGACTCAAAAAATTAACATGAGAATAATATCTCATGTTGATGCACAATCTGCAACAATGTGGAGTGACTGATGACAATGTTTGTATAGAAATGCTTGTCTGTTTCAGTGTATGTTGGACAGTAATGTTAGTTAATATATGTGTATGTGTGTGTATGTGTATTACTAAAGTATATGGTTAAAACTTCATAACTCGACCTAAATTTTGTGATGCCTATAATGTTATTTGAACAGAATTTAATGAGACCATTAATGAGATCATTGATTTACAAATGATTATCCAAATTTAAGAAATGTCTTTAGTTTGCAACTGAAGTAGTTAGGATGATCAAGAAAATTGCCATGACTTTAACAGTTTTAGACATAGTCAAGAAAACCAGTTTATAAAGAAACAACGACATGCAGTGCCGGATCTGCTTAGGGCCTCAATATCTACGGAGCCTCCAACCAAGGTGTATAATATTTTTGTACATAGTTATAGAACTTTTTTTTGCACATCCTGTCATAATGCATTGTAGACGAAAGAACTCTTCAGTAATTTCAAACACCCGGCATCAACCTCGGCTTTACTCAAATTAATTTAACACTTTTTCATTTTCCTCTACTCATGAGAGTAGGGGATCTGAATGGGTTTCACAAGTGGAATAGCCTTGAGCCTCTTTTCATCTAAATCTGATACTGCTTGATTGCACTTTTTAAAATCATTGTCATTATACAAGTACCTGAGTAAGGATTTTAATTAAACACATTAAGATAACTAAACTTCTCTCCATTAATTATCTGATTGTCCCCCTTTCTGCCTTCCATCAGCATGGCTGATGCTAACCTCCAGGAGTGTGACTTGTGCACCTTCTCAGGCTAATGTTCTCAACTAACATGAAGTTGAAAGACAATATTGAACCCATAGCTAGGTCAGCTGCTAAGTAAGTCAGCTCACTGTGTTGGGCAAGATAATCTCTAAATCTACCATTCAAGCAGAGTCAGCATTGTAATTGATCCCAATATAGCAACTCAACTCCAGTCACTTTCTCAATCTTTTCTACAAATATTTTTCTGGCTTCTGCTCTGACAAGCTTCCTTCCCTGGTGCCTTGACCACATGAATTTACTCGTGCTACTAGACTGGCAACTAAGTCCCACCCTTTGTCAAATATAACCGCCAATTCTACTCTAGCAGCTTCTTTTCTCACACTTCCTACCTATGGAAATCCCTTCCATATACTTGCTTCCTTGATTGCTACAATGTCCAGAAGTTTAAATGCAACATCAATTCCCATTTTTTTCTAATCATTTTTTCAACATCTCCTATACCTTTTTTTTAACCCCCCAGTGCACCAGTGACAATCATGTCTTGATAGGGGTGAAATGGTTATAAAAAAAAATGCTTAGAATATTGTTGATACTTATGGTCTGGTACCTGTGCTATTGACCTTGAGCTTCTTGATAAAATTCCAAGAAGGAGCAGCAATATTATCAGTCTTGATCTGGCAACTCAGCTTCAGTTACTTTCCAACCACCATGTTTACCTCCCTGTGTCTTTTCTATAAATACTTTCATGGTAATTGTTGAGATAAACTTTTCAATATGGTACGCATACTTTTTTAAATTTAAATGCAGTACTAGGCTGGCAATGAGATGCCAACGATTTATAGTTGAGCTGGCTAGATGTAGCTGTAAATTCTATGCTAACAGTTTCTTGTCTCGTATTTCTTGCTTGTGGAACTCTCTTTCAGCTCTATGCTTTCCAGCCAATTTTAATCTGCAAAAATTTAAATGCAATGTCAATTGCTACCAACTGTCCTCCTGAGTACTCTTTTCTCCTCATTATTAATGTTTCTGTTCCTAATTTTTCCACACTAATAACTCCCTGTGGACACCTCGAGATGGTGTAATGGTTAGCAAGCTCGTCTCATTAGAATAATTAAAATTGAGTAGTGCATTCAATCTTCACTGGGTGCCCCATAAAACACCTTCCTCCAGGTTTGGGGGTTGAGTGCAGGGCTAACAACCTTGCCCCATAAAAAACAGTTTGTTCCGGAAACAGCAAATGCTGCCCTAAAAACACCATTGGATGTAACAGGTGATGAATAACTCGCTGTGTATTAGTGGCTTTACTGCCTTGCATTGGATGAATTTGATTGAAATTAAATAAATATTTATAATATATTTCATTACAATCAAGTCTTCTGATAATTGGATGTAATCTCTGTGAAACTCAGTGTAGGGACAAGATAAGTAAACATTTAATTTCATGTTTTGACCGCACTTGTATGACTCAGAATCATGAACCCCATGGAGGTCTCATATCAATCAGCTGGATGTCTTCCGCAGAAGTTGTTTCTGCATGATCTGTGACTATACTTTTGATGATAGGGTGTCCAATGCAGGTCTTCTTGCAAAATACATTAGTGGAATTGAAACTTTCCTGATGCAGTCAAAACTTTGCCAGGCTGGTCATGTTACAAGGATGAGTGACAACAGAATACTTAAGGCCTTCATGTATCACCAGCTAGACATAGGACAAAGGAGTGTTGGATGGCCATGGTTCAGGTATAAAGACAAGCTAAAAAATAACCTCTCAGCTGTCAATAACTTCATACTAACTTCAAGTGAGATACCCTTGATAGAAATAACTGGAGATATTTGTGCCAGAGTGATATCAGAAATTTTGAAATCTGTTGTATTGACCAGCTAAGAAATGAAAGACAATGATGAAAAGCGTCAGTAAATATTTCTGTTGCTATGTCCTGAGATCCTCACTGTTGCATAGTATGTGGGGTTGTATGCAGGTCCCCAGCTGGACTGAAGTGTCACCTATGACACAAACACAAAAACTAAATAAAGTTGACAGGCCCTCATATATTGAAATCGACAAGAAAGTCCATCGCGTGTGTGTGTGTGTGTGTGTGTGTGTGTGTGTGTGTGTGTGTGTGTGTGTGTGTGTCAATCGAAGTTAGCATCTGCTTAGACTATCACCTTCACATTGATTCCAATTTATCTATCATCAAACAAAAGACCATCCACTGCCTACAAAGAGAAACAGCTGATTCAGCCAATCCTAACTTTGGGAGTTAGAGTTTTATCCAAAGCCTCAACAGACATGAAAATTTGCCATTTGAGATTTTGGGTTAAAAATGATTCAACAGCCTCAGTAAAAAAAAAAAAATGCAAACTTTAAAAGCCAAATTGTAACTAAAAATGATATAAACATTGTTTATTTTAAAACAAAGAGCTGGAGCTGCAGGGTGAGCCAAAACATCAATCAAAATCATTATATGGCGAAAGCTTCTTTCAAAGTTGACAAAAAGTCTTTTCATTTTAAATTTTGGTTCTTTTCTCCAAATATTGTATGGTAAAAATCAAACTGGCATGTTTGAAGTGAAAGTAGTGAAAAAAATTTTAAAAATTAATGAAAAGGAAAAATTTAATGAAACTGAAAAAAAAAAAAAAAAAAAAAATGAACATTTTTCATTCAAATGAAAAAAGAAAACTTTTTACATTTGAAATAATCTTTGAAAAAAAAAAAAAATTACTATTTGTCTGTTTTTTAAATTTCTTTATTTAATATTAAAGAGAAATAGAAAAATATAGAAACATTTTATTATTCACCAAATCCCAATCAATTTTTCTATTCCATTAATTAAAATACACGCTGATTTTACATGATATTCTAACTAGAGGTTTAATAATTAAAAAAAAAAATATGAAGATGCTTTCATTTATTTCAAAATCTCTTGTATTGCTTATTTAGATTTTCACTTCACCATACACATCAGTTTATTGCAATATGGATTGATAAAGGCTCAGTAATTTGGTGGAAAGTTTGAAGATGTTTGCAAACTCAAAACTGAAGATGCCAAAGGGTTGGAACCAAAAAAAAAAAATTCTTTTTTTTTTACCAACTGTTCAGGGGAGGTAACTTAAGTTTTCTTTAAACTTCTCTTGCCTTCCTGTCTCTCAAGCATCAAACCCTACCCAGCCCAGTCCATTTTACTACAAAAAATGTTTTGTAAAATCCTGGCTCTGACAAACAGTTTATTTACCAGAATTCAACTTCCATTTTGACTGTTGCTTGCTTTCAGGCTTTGAATATATGGACAGCCCGTACCACAAACTGACGGCAAATTGGGCATTCATTTAACTTACGTCCGCACTGCGTGCAGGACACCATATGGCCACATTCTAACAGGACACAGTCTATTGTGGCATCCATGCAAATTTTGCAGTTCTCTTCCTCATTTGACACTGGCGATTCAAGATCTGAAAAAGAGAGAAAAATCCTGTCAAATCACGAAATACAAGATGCCATGCATAAATTGTCGCCATTTTATATTTTGAGTGCTGATTGATTTTATCAACTGCATAGTACAGTAGGGTCAGTTGGGCACCATCTGTGAGAAAAAGAGCACCATGATGCAATTCTCTCCACGAGAAATTTGAAAACAGCATGCTCTACTGCTAAAAATTTGTGCTGGAGGCTCTAATCCGAACATTTCAGTGTGTTTGGATGTTAATCAGAGGACAATGCAGAGGATTCGGAAAGAATTGGATGATATATCTAATCAGCATCATGGCAATTAGAGTGATCACTAGTGATAACATAATGCCTTCATTCATCTTCCTAAAGGGTGTTAAACTCAACACTGGGGCCAACAGCAAGTCCCTTGAGGAGATAGTGCTGCCCTGGGTCAAGAGGGTGGCTACTAGAAGACCCTATATGTCTCGCAACAGGACTCTGCACCTTGCCACACAAGTAGAAAGACAAAAAAACCAGCCATGGATGTCAGACAATTTTTTTCCTTTTTTGAAGATGTTTGTGGTGCAGTGGATATCAGCTTGGAACGAAAAATCAGGGAGCTGAGTTCAAATTCCATTTGAATTCCTTGCATTCAGTTACGCACAAATACCCTTGGGAAAAGTATTAATCCGTCTTTTCTCTTCAGTTATGGGATAAATAACAGGACAGACAGGGTTCTATAGCCTTAGCTGGCAACCAGTCTACCACAGAAAGTAATGGCAACATACTGTGGGAAAATTTTCTGCCCAGTCAGTCATGTCTCTTTCGAGACATGATCACCCAAGCATGTATCACATATCGCACTTAACTAACTGACCGAATATAAAAGAATAAAAAAAATTGAACCTAATTCTGTTCAAAAAGAAATTTTTTTTGGAAAAACTTGTAAGTTTATTTTAAAAATTAAAACAAATTGAAGAAATGGCAACATGAGATGTATGCAGTTATCAATGACAAGGACATTTTTTTTTTAAATGTAAATATAATAATTCAGATGTGCATTGTGGTGTCGCAAATATCAGTTTGGAACGAGAAATCAGAGAGCCAAACTGAAATTCCAGTTGAATACTTTGCTTTTGGGAAAGTATTAATCTGTCTCTTCTCCCTCTAGCTATAGGTTAAATATACGGATAGAATGGGTTTGTCTAGCTTTTGTTGGCAAGCAGTTTACCACAGAAAGTAATGGCAACTTACTGTGGGGAAAATCTTCTGCCAAATCAGTTATGCTTCTTTCAAGATATGATGGCCCAAGTGTGTATCAGATATGGCACTTAACTGCTTGAATAGAATAATTACCAAAATTTAAGTAATTTTGTCAATTTTCCATGAAACACAAGATGAGGTCTATAGTTTGTGCTTTTGTCAGTTTCTTTTCTTTCCTTTTTGTTCACAGAAATTTTTAACTGAATAAATTTTTATTTCTTTCTTACCTTTTTTTTGTTGTTTTTGTTCTTCCCACAATCTTCGGACTCTGTCCAGCAATTCCCATTTCTCTACACAACCTTTGTAATCAACAAAATGGAATGACAGAATTTCTTTCAGCTCCTTCACTGTCAAATTGGCTACAGCCTCAATGTTCTCAAATGTATCAAGGTTCATATAGGCGGGTTTGGACGGTGAAAAATTTGGTGAAACTGCACTCTGCAATTAAGAAAAAAAGACATCATTTAGCCTTCCACCAATTTTGATAATCAGGAGCTGCTTTATCAAGAAGAATGAAACCACTACACCAGTAGGAACAAACAAAACAGAGTATCACAGGGACAAAAGTAAAAATCAGCTCATACATGAAATCAATTTATAAAAATAATAATTGATAACAAGCAAAGATAAGATCAATTAAATGAAAGTACATTAACATCTAAAAAGGAAAATTTCACTTTTACTCAGTCACCTTTCTTACTTCTATAAAGTTAAATTGTAAGAAGACAGAACGTACGATCATTAGCAAAGGAAACAAGCTAAAAATTGAAAATGTTAAAAATCAAGCATAAACGAAAATTTATTATCCTGAGTATGACGATAAACTACATCTGGCAGCAAGGGCTCTAATTGGGAAGTTTGGAGTAGTGTGAAACCACCTCTTAATTGTTGTTGTTCCCAGGTTCACCCTGACCTGACATGGTAGCACCTGTTAGGGTCCCAGCTACAGGCAAATAGTTAACCCCTAAACACTTCTTCTATGTGACTTGTCTCTTCAGGACGTAGGCATAATGGCCTTCCACGTTTCTCTATCCCTGGTCGCTCTGAGCACACCTTCTCCTGTTACACCATGCAATCCTCGTTCCGTAATCCACCTGATTAGGTCCTTCAAATATGTTATCCGTTGCTTTCCCCTGTCTCTTTTTCCCTCTATCTGGCCTGTTAGTATCAGATTCTCCAAGCCCTCCTTCCTCATTGTGTGTCCCAGGAACTTCGGCTGTCTCTTCCTGATGCTCAGTATTAATTTCCTTTATGTTTCCATCATTTCCAAGACCTCATCATTGCTCACATGCTCGATCCATGATATTCGCAGCATCCTTCTGTAGAACCACATTTCAGTTGCTTCAAGTTCTTCTTTCATCTTTGATGGTATTGTTCAGCATTCACTGCCATATTGAAGGACAGACAGCACATAGCAATCCAGTACTCTCTTCCTAGTTTCTAGCGAAATTGTCCTGTTTCTTAATACCTTACTCAACTTCTGGAATGCTTCCTTCGCCATGCCAATTCGCCTTTGGATCTCTGTGTCGCACTTTCCGTCTTCTGTTATAACACTTCCCAGGTATTTAAATTTTTGTACCTGCTTGATTCTGGTATCCCCAACCTGTATTTGGCATTTTGGGCTGCCCTTTTTACTGATGACCATGCATTCGGTTTTCGTGCAGTTTATTTCTAGTCCTTTCTTGTTACTTTCTTCTGCTACCTTCTGTAGGAGGTTTTGTAGTTTCCTTTCTGTGTCGGTGTCCTAAACACTATGAAAGTATAAAAATAGATTTTTATAGTGAAAATTCCAGCAATACTTTCTTGGAGAAGAAAATATTACCAGCAATACATTGATGAAAAAAATTTAAACAACAATATATTTTTGAAGAAAAAATATATACACCAGTAATACATCTGTCTCTCGACAAACCTTTTTTTTTTTTTTTTTACAAAAATATGTCACTCAAAGAATATATTTTCTTTTCAAACTAATCTATTGTAAAAATCTTGTTGGCATTAAACAACCCATTGAGGTTGATATGCAGAACAAAACAAACCAAATCATTCCACCAGTTTTGATAGTTATTAGCTGCAAAATTCTCTACCAAGAAGAATGAGAAAACTAAACCAGTAGGAACCAACATGAAAGAGGATCACAAGGACAAAAACAAAAATCAGCTCATACATGAAATCAATTTATAAAATAATATTGATAACAATCAAAAATGAGATCAATTTAATCAAAGCACATTGACATCGAAAAAAAGAAAATTTCAATTTTACTCAGTTACCTCCCTTACTTTAATAAAAGTCAGTCAGTTAAGATATTTATTTAAGATCTTTTCACCTCAAGCAAGGCGGAACCACCACTGATGTGCATAGGGTTACAGTGAGAGAATAAAAAAAGGTACAAGAGATGTCAAAGAAATGATAAGTGATAGATGGGAATCAAGGAGATAGAAGATTCTAAATGATGTTGCATTTAAGCTTTTGGAGATTGTAGTTATGAGGGAAGCAAGCCAATGGAAGGGAACTCCACAAACAAGTAGTGCAAGAAAAGAAACTCAGTGTAGAAGAGACGGTTACATTTAACTATTTTGATGGTAAAAGGGTGAGACCTTGATGTCAATCTAGTAGCACGGCTAAATACATGTGGTTGGGGAACTTGGGTGGGAAAAAAAAGTCATCAGAGCGGTTGCCATGAAAAGAAGTGCCATACATGATACAAGCTTAGGAAATCATGTCTCTTTTGATTCATGACTTAGTAGGCAGAAGATTTTCCTGCAGTCATCTTTAATGTTCTGTGTCCCTTCAGGATGTAGGCGATCATGGCTCACCATATTTTCCTATTAGTTGTAGCTCTTAATACATTATGTTATTTTTCCCATCCATTTACTAAGCCCATCAAGTATGTCACATGCTGTTTTCCACTGTCTCACTATCAGCCCTGTGAATATCAGATTTTCCAAGCCCCCCTCCTCATTACATGTCCCAGAAACGTCAAATGGATTTCTACCTTTCTTAAAAAGTATTTGTGCTTAAGGGATGTAACAAACTCGACTGAAATTTGAACTCTGCTCTCTGATTTCTAATTTCAAAACATTATTCATTACACCACTTGCACGTCGACCTTAATAAAAGGTTTCTTAAATGTAAAAATTTCTAATATTTATACATTTCCTATCATGATGATGATAATAATAATAATAATAATAATGGGTGCTAATTTGAACGAGAACATTTATCTACCTAAATTCATTAACAAAGTTTAGATCCAACCGATGTATGGTTTTTAGGAATTTCCCAATGATCATTTAGCCTTCCAACCATGAAACCTGGGTACAAATCTCACTGTTGTCTATTTGTCAAGAGACCAATGTTAAGATGATGGCCTTTGACGAATCTTTGATATTACAGAGTTGCCAGTTGATTGCCCCAACAACCCAAATATGGTATTCCAGGGGATTTAAATCAGCAAAACTAGGGTTCTATGTTGTAGAGTGACAAGATCCTTAAAATTCTCAGCCATTCCCTCGTAAGTCACATTGAAAGAAGTAGAGTACTGATGTAATATGTATGGGCATGCCCTTGATCCAGGATTTGATCTCCAGAACACCAATTTCAAGAAGTACTTAGAACTGTGGCAGTATGACATGGCACTTATTCATGAACTGCAGAACCAATACAGTTAACAAAATTGGCATATATCACTTAATAGCTCTAGAGCAGGAATCCAAACTAATTTTTTTCCATCATCCATCCCAGAATCATCTCGAAAAACAACTTTAATCATACATTCAAAATTTTAAACCATCCTGACAATAAAAGAGTTTTTTACAAGTTTATCATTTATAGTTGTTAGTTCAATTATAAAACATCATTAAAATAGTTAAGAAATAAATTTGAAAAAGATGAAACATTAAAGTTTGAAAAATAATGAATAAATACAAAATACAAGGTGTGATGGGTAATTTTCCACCATTTTATATTTCTCTATTTTTGCACATATCTGTTGTCTGCAGTTGAGCAATCTGTGAAAAAACAAAAAGAGTTCCATGATGCAATTCCCTCCACCAGAAATTTGGAAACAGAATACTGTATTGCTTGGCATTAACACCTGGAAGTTCCAATACAAACATTTCAGAGTGTTTAGGTGTCAATTTGAGGACAGTACAGAGGATTCAGAAACTGTTGGAAGAGTCCAATGGTGCTTATGAAGGTACAGCAACTCGGAAAAATCATTTTGATTGTTCTGATAAGAAAAGAACTCTAAAATTTACTGGTGAGGGCCTCAGACTCAGTATGGAGGCCTACATCAAGTGCCTTGAGGAGGTAGTGCTGCCTGGGTCAAGAGGATAGCTACTGGAAGACTATGTCTGACAACAGGATTCTGTACCCTGTCACACAAGCAGGAGAACACAGTCATGACTGTTAGACAATTTCTGTGACTACATCACTTCTTAAATCTAGCCATCTAACTCCCCAGACTGCAACCTCTTTGATAATTATGTTAAACAAGAGACTAATAAAGCTCCTTGTAATATCAAAGACGAACTGAAGGCAAGGATTATGGCAGCTTAAACAAGGATACTATCCAGATGAGTTGCAAAGATTCCGGAGTCGTCTGGAGGCTGTGGTTGAAGCTAATGGTAATTTTATTGAATAAATTTACTCTTTATTATTTCAAGATTTTTTGTGCAATTTTGATAAATATATCTGTTAAAATGAGATGTCAATGCTATTTTCATTTTTGCGTAATTTAGACAACAATTTATTCATCCCACTTTGTTTACTAGTCAAATTTTATTGTGACTTTTATAAAAAATAAAAATAAGTAAATAAATTACATTACAATTTTTATGGAAATAAAATCTATAAAATGTCACAGCTTCAAACATTTTGGGTAAACACACTTGAGTAATTTTATACAGAATTATACATGTTGATAATTAATTTACATGTTCAGAGTAACTTTTGCCATACATTAAGAATTAAGCATTTATTTTTTTGTATAAAAATTATTAGTGCATTGCAACTATTCACAACCAAGAGAGAGTTTTTAGTCTTTATGAAAAAAAAATTAATTTTTCACTATTACCTGCCTTGTAAAACCAGTTTTTTGCGTGTGTATTTTGGTTGGTTGGTTGTTTTGTTTTTATGTCAAATTAACCTCAGCGGGTCATTTATTGCCAACTAAATTTTATTTATTTATTGCTGGTAATACCTTTTTCTTTCAACAATTTATTGTTGTTTTTATATAAGTTTTGCGTCTAGTAATACTTTTTTTTTCCAAGTATCAAGATTCATTGGGTTTTTTTTTTTTTTAAGGGCAAGGTCCCCAGGTCTTACTCTTGTTATTTAACCCATAACTGGAGGGAAGGGACAGATTAATACCTTTCCCAAGGGTACCAGTGCTTAAGTGAATGCAGGGTATTCAACTGGAATTCGAACTTGGCTTACCTGATATTCCCAAGCAATCACCCATCTAAGTACTGACCAGGCTCAACGTTGCTTAACTTCGGTGATCGAGCGAGAACCGGTGTATTCAACGTGGTAAGCCGTGTATTTTGGTTATCACATGTTAAATTCTCCCTAGTATTTTCAACTTAGTTTATGATCAGCAGAAATGAAAAAAATTTCAATAAAATAATTGTTTTTAGAATAAATATATTGGAATTATGAAGGGGAAAAAATTGTGGAGAGTCATGACCGCCTACATCCTAAAAAGACATGACATATAAAGAAGAATTAAAATTTTCTTCATCCCAGCATCATCCCAAACACGACAACATTAATCTTGAGAGTGCTCTTGCACCATCAATTGTACCAATTGTTCCTTATTGTTTCACTATAAAGAAAAAATAATACCACCTTATTTTGGAATCACTGCAGTTTGCAGCTGTTAATACACATGATGCAGTGGTGATTGTGGAACTCTGAAAAGTGAGCACACTTAGGGGTTCTAGATTTTTCTGAGGAGGGGTGGGGACTCAAGCAGCATCTTCATTTTCATACGACACCACTATCATATACTTAACTTAAGAATGTGTTTGAGTATAAGTATGTTACTTCGCTAAATGAAATGGAATCCCTTTTCATTTATAGTAGTGGAGTTTTAATCTATTCTTGTCCTCTTTCCCACTCTCAAACAGTTGGAACACAAGAGAGGTTAATTTCCAAACAAAATCAAATGTCTGTTCCTATCTATCTGGTCATTTTATTTTGTTTGTTTTTCTTTCAAACTCATCTCTGTATGTGTCCTTAAAAAGCTAAATAAAAAAGAAAATACAGAGGGAAAATTGCTGAAGATCAAATCTTATCAAAATCAAAGACTTATCAGTTTCATAAATTTTTGAAGCTTATAAAAGTGGGAGTAGCCAACCAAGGGGATAACCAAAATTCGGAGGAGGGGGGCATTGGCCCCCTTCTGGCACCCCCATTCCCAGTAGAATCGCCACTAATGATGCACTCTTTCATTTTCAAAATTTAGTGCATGCCATTATAAGTCACATTATCTTTCATTTATGGCCCAGTTAAGGTCTTAGCGAAATGGTGAGCCCAAAATACAAATTAAAAATCAGAGATACTAAAAGTAAACAAAAATTTCAATATATGAAAGTTTTTTTGTTTTTTTTTAACAAAGGACAAAAAGTGTGACATGGAAATCCAGAAGTGCATTGGGAAAGCCAAAGTTGCCTTCCAAAAGCTAAGCAGAGTATTAAGAGACAGAAAAATTTCATTAGGGAAAAAAAAGCAAAGAGTGCTGAACTGTTGTGCGATATCTGCCCTCCTATATGGCAATGAATGCTGGACCACCTCCTCAAAGATAAAGAGATTTGAAGTAACAGAAATTTGTTTCTACAGAAGGATGCTGAGGATACCATGGACCAAACATGGAGCAACAAAGTTTTAAAGAAAATGGAAACAAAAAGAAAACCTACTTAATATCAATAAGAGACAGTTAAAATTTCTGGGGCACATAATGAGGAAAGAGGGCTTGAAAAGCCTGATACACACAGGAAAAATTGAAGGCAAAAGGGAGAGAGGAAAATAATGCATAACATACTTAAGGAGTTTGAGTAAATGGATGGTCGAAGGGAATTTAAGAAAAACAACAAAAAGGCAAACTTTATTGAGCAACAAAGGACAGAAAATTGTGAAGGGACATGGCACAAAAAAGAAGAAAAGTTTTTTCAAATACACTGTGCACACTGAACACCTAAAGATAAACAAAGATTAAGTTGCCTAAAACAAAACAGGGCACAGAAAAGAAATTCAATATTCCAATATTATCTCTTAGAATAAGTTTCTAGAATTATGAAAAAAAAAAAAAAAGAAAAAAAAAAGAGGTTGGTACATGTTCACATCTGAAAGAAGCTCAAGGGCTAATATATCTGTGTGCGGATTTCATTTATAAAAGTCCAGCTAAAGAACAATTAAATTTCTTCCTACAATTTTAACCATTTTCCTGGTTTCCAGTGAAATTTTATATATAATTTTCCCAACATTTGCGTACAGAGTACATTGGAACACTCCTGCTTTATGAATTTAAGAGTATTATTAGATCGAGGATGTTCCTAGTGGTGTAATTGATAGCGGTTTGAAATGAGAAATCTGAGAGGCAAGTTCAAATTCCAATTGAAATTGTTGCATTCACTTATGGATTCATACCTTTGGAAAAGGTATGAATCCATCTCTTCTCCCTCCAGCAACGGGTTGAATATCTGGACAGATTGGGTTCTACAAGTCCACAGAAAGAAATGGCAACCTACTGTGAGAAAATCTTCTGCCTAGTCAATCATGTCTCAAAAGATACATGATCATCCAAGTGTGTATCACATAAGGCAATTAATTAACTGACTGATTAGATTGTCAGCTAGGTCTTAAGTTGAAATGGTTAGATGTAACTGTAAGATCTATACAAGTAGTTTCCTCTCTCACGCTTCTTGCTGCTGGAACTATTTCACCTTCCCATTTTCCTGTTAATTTTGATCTTCAAAAATTTAAAAGCAATGTTAATCATTATCTTTTGTCTTAGTTCTGTTATTGTTCACTCTCATTAATGCTTTTCTTTATCTTATATTATTTATGCTCACAAACACCTTGTGACCTTGCTTGAGTTGAAATGATTAAAAATGTAGAGTATAAATATCTAAATAATTCATTAGAGTTATCTAACCACAATTAATGTTGCATATGCAAAATTTAAAAGTGCATTTTGGAGGGGAAAGAAAAATTCTGATGTATTAGTAAATGCATTTTCTTTTCCTTTTTAATAAGGTTGTCAGCTATTTAATCAAGTCAACATTGATCTAAATAAATTTATGAAATTATTTGAATTAATAACAGTGCTTTAATTTTATTTTTGATTCACGTGGTCCATTCCCAGAAAAACATCCTGGATTATTTTAATATTTTTCAAAAATAAACCTTTTCTAATAGTTCAAATAAATCTTGGTGTCATATTTTTTTCTTTTAACTACAGTTACTTAGAGACTTTGTTACTTAGAGACTTTGTTACTTAGAGACTTTGTTACTTAGAGACTTTGTTACTTAGAGACTTTGTTACTTAGAGACTTTGTTACTTAGAGACTTTGTTACTTAGAGACTTTGTTACTTAGAGACTTTGTTACTTAGAGACTTTGTTACTTAGAGACTTTGTTACTTAGAGACTTTGTTACTTAGAGACTTTGTTACTTAGAGACTTTGTTACTTAGAGACTTTGTTACTTAGAGACTTTGTTACTTAGAGACTTTGTTACTTAGAGACTTTGTTACTTAGAGACTTTGTTACTTAGAGACTTTGTTACTTAGAGACTTTGTTACTTAGAGACTTTGTTACTTAGAGACTTTGTTACTTAGAGACTTTGTTACTTAGAGACTTTGTTACTTAGAGACTTTGTTACTTAGAGACTTTGTTACTTAGAGACTTTGTTACTTAGAGACTTTGTTACTTAGAGACTTTGTTACTTAGAGACTTTGTTACTTAGAGACTTTGTTACTTAGAGACTTTGTTACTTAGAGACTTTGTTACTTAGAGACTTTGTTACTTAGATGCCCCTAGAAAATAATCTATTTATACATATTTTACATGCATATTAAATATTTTATACACACTTTAAATATAAATATAAATATTATAGCAAATGCTATTCTGGCATTACCTGTACATCTGCATCAGGTTCTTGAGTCTGCCTCTGACTGCCATTGCTGCTATTCCATGATGATGACCCTGATAAGGGTTGCACATCCATACCAGCCCTGCCTTCTGTGGAATCACTGCTATTACTACTAGGAGGTACATGGGCTGTTTGGGAAATTGGTTGATCCAGTTGTGTGTCTACATTAGTCTGTAAATAAATCAGAGAATTTTCATTTTTAAAGTTCCTCAGAAATGTTTTTCATGGACAATTCTTCAGAATCTGAGTGGAATCATGACAGCCAGATATGTCTGCAAAGATTCTGTCACAGAGTCAACAGAAAACAAGCAAACAAAAAGACACCACCAAAGCAACATCATTCAAATGTCAAAAATATTGAGTTGGATTTGATGACATGTCACAATTTGATCAATTATTTGATATGAAAAAGTTCACCCAGCCTTTAAAGTTTAGAGCTATACTTACTTTGTCCAGGCATAAAGAAATAGGGGGTGGGTAGATTTGAGTCAATAAGCATTTTCTTGGTACATGGTCCTTCTTGGTGACAAAGATTTGCTAAATAGTGGAATTGTGATGTGCAAGGATTTGTATCATGTTTTTGGTTTGTTACCTCTGCCTTAAGGGGGAGGTATTACATTCGATCACATTTGTCTGTCTGTGGCCAAGATATCCCAAAACCAGCTGGATGGGTTCAAATGAAGCTTTCAGGGATGATTGGCCGCTGGTCTCATGACTGACATGAACTGATTAGATTTTTGGTTTGATCCAATATGGTGTTGTGGAGTAGTTTTCGCACTGAAGGTTATAATCGAGCTATGTCGGTTGCTAACCAACTTAAATGCACCACAAAATGTTAGGAACTTGGTAATCTTCCACTGAAAACTGACTCCTTAGTATTCAGCTAACTGCCAACTAATATCAACTGCCTAGTAGTTCTACTGAACTCTAATAGAACTCAAAAGAACGCCTATGAACCTCCTGTTAACTCTTATTAATATAGGAGGGAGAGTCCATTATCTGAGGAATAGGTGTGTTTCCCTATAGCATAAGGTTTCTGGGGGGTTTTTTTTAACTAATAGTATTTCAATGTTTCAGATGCTGAATACTGAATTACCTCCTCTAGATTGCTTCACAATATTACATTTTCTGAATGCACTTTTTTTTTAAATAACAGTAAATAATCATCTCTTGCTAATCACTGAGATGATGTCAGTATTGTCTTGGTGCAGGTTTGCAGTTTTTGACTGCTCGTATTTTTTATTTGGTTTTAAGTTGCTAGTATATTTAAGATTTACTCAAATATTCAAGTTGAATATTGAAAAATAATTTTTGTGAGCAAGTTGCTCATAAAAAATTTTATTTTTATCTGATTTCATCGAAATAAAAGAATGGTAAAATAATGGAGAGGTAAAACTTCAGTTGCCTTTATTTCCCTAAATTCCCAGTACAAGTCAAGTCACCATTACAATGCCACCAAATTTAGTGGATGTCTATATTTGAGGAGTTCGTTTTAAACAGTATTTTATCTACCATCTTGAACATTGAAGAAATTTTATTAAAGAAAATGAGGAGGGTGCATCCACTAAAAATAACGTTGAAAATAATAAAAATTTTACATATGAGTAAATGACTTGCACAAACGTGTGCCTTATTTGTTAATTTGACATATGAGAGATGATGAACCAGTTCAGCAATGATGAGAGTCTCTAGGAGGTAGAACGCTAATAGACCAATAGTTGGAAGGGTTGGACAGCTCACCAGAGTTTATATATATATATATATATATATTACAAGAAAGTGGAAGAACACGTAGATTAAAACCCACTGTTCAAGCATTTACTTTTATAAAGAGTGCTTGATACAGCGTAGAGCTTAATATTGTAACTTTGTTAATACAATGGTTTATAAAAGTATAATATCACTACACAAAAATTTTCATGTTTCAGAACAATACTGTTCTTCTTCAGGTAATATGTCAATTTTTTAACATCACCTGAAGAACAGTATTGTTCTGAAACATGAAAATTTTTGTGTTGTGATATTATGCTTTTATAAACCATTGTAATAACAAAATTACAATATATATATATATATATATATATATATATATATATTCACACGTGTATGGATGTAAATAAGTGTTATATATTCTTTTGCAGGTTAAAATTTGACCCAAAAGTGTATTCACATTGAAATGTCAGAGTGCAAAAAACTCAGGTGGCAGGCTGGGTTTTGTTTTGCCAAACAGAGTGCTCAAGGTCAGAAAGGATATGTATTCGAGATATAAACAAAATGCAGCGGAAGTGTTAAGTGTCGAATGAGGCTCATCCATTTAATAAATCAGAGAGACAGTACAGTAAGTTCAGATCAGAGACAGGAGAGAATGCAGCAGTCAATTATCCCTCATGTGTGCGCATGCCTACCTTCGACCAACTTTTACTCCACACAAACCACATCAAAGTGAGAAGAA